>JAPVRG010294473.1:0-15428 GCA_029783565.1 Rhagoletis cerasi
TGTATGATAGCTCATTTTCTTTGTTAAAAATGTGGTTATAAATAGCATTAATGATAAGATATTGAAAACTTTTTTTTTTTTAATAATCAACTTTTAAACTGTAATTTTCGAATTTCTTATCTTTTTTTTTACGATTTTGCCCCAAAAAAACCAGTGTATTTCTTTGTTAATCACTCAGTTTGTATATGAAACATAACGCGAGGGTGGTGCACAAGTGCGCTCGGGTATAAAAAAGTATGCTGCCTTAACATCTTTAAAATCTGTGTTAAAATTACCAACTTAATGGCCATACAAAATATACAGGTAGACCGCGCGAAATATGCTTCGTTGATTAATAGAAACTCAATTTATTACTATATACCTAGAGTTATAAAAAAGTTGTATGTCCCTAAGTAAACCTCTCCATAATTAAAAAAAGTGACTTTACGTAGGTACATAGTATGTAGCGTTGCAAGCGTCGTCTAGCTTATTTCATAAAAAGTTCATATCAAATATTTCTAAATCAAAATTTTTGCAAAATACTTGGAAATTATACGTACGTTGTCTGGTATGCAAACACTATGATACATATATAGGTACTTCTCGAGCAGCTTTAAATTAGCTACTGCTAGCACAAAAAGTATTTCATACTTTCTCGCTGGCCTTTTTACTCCATGACCGCAGGGCAATTTGCGCAGTGAAAATCACTCCACAAGAATCTCAAGCATTGGACGGTGATTATCCTTAAATTTTGCTACGAGTTTTGGTTTTTTTCTTGTTTGTCTGCTGATGGCACAAAAAGCTTTGTGTTGTGTTGTTTGCAGCTTTACACTTTTTTAACTAGAGGCTTTTACTTGAGCCAGTGGTCAAAAGGCCGTCACGGTCTGTTCGCATACATTCAACGTAAGCAACAAAAGTGTGCGGGTATAAATAAAAGTTTAGAGCAGTGGTTCTCGACCTTTTTTTCTTCTGTACCTCTTATGAAAAAAATTGGCTTGACGCGTAACACTAAACATATGTAGTGTGTATCACAATTATACGCCACCCATATATTGACAAGTTTCGATTATTATTATTTTTTTATTATTCAATTTTAATAATTTTTTTTTAGAAATATAGTTCATTCTACTTACAAGTCTAAGTTTCAAACTTTTTACCAAAATTAAAAAAAAATCAACATAGTTTCATCAAAATTTCCCACTTTATTCAAAATTTTTAGAAATTGTTTGGGTATGCAGTTTAAATTATATTTAATTCTAGTATAATATAGTGCAATTTTGAAGTGGCTACAAAACAGCGTTGATTTTTAGCAATTTTTTTTCTTGTTGACGTTGTGAATCATTTTCTTCCATATAAAGTATAATCGAAATTTTTTTTTACGTGTAGTAAAATGCACAAACTAGCCTCTTCAAAAATTTGTTTAAATATAGTTTTTTATACTTCCATCGGTTGATACCAATATTGAAATATTTTATCTAACTTGTTAAATCAATTGATTCTGAATTTCTAAACAGGTGGCACTCACAAACTTTCCGATCTTTAATATTACGTACTAAAAAATGCATAAAACCGTCAGCAAAAACAAAGTCTAAAAAAAGCAACGCGAATTTTAAGCCTCTTCGAATTTGCACAAATTGAATGGAACAGGCTCACAGAACTCAACAAATTCAACAGATGGCTTCTTGGAGACAACTATTTTGGTAGGAAATGGTAACTCTTTGAAATCAATTTTATTCCACCGCGTACCACCTTTGCAGACATCCGTACCACTAGCGGTACGCGTACCACAGTTTGAGAAACGCTGGCTTAGAGCATAATAAAGGCGGAAAAATAGCAAACGATAAACTATCTTATGAAGCGCGATGGCAGCTACTTAACAATGTACCGCAAACGCTGGCTTTTGTGGCATTTTACCGCGTGTTGTCGGCAGGTCATCGCGTCGCTTAGAGGGAGGAGCAACAAAAAAACAAAAATTTTTAAAGACACATACATTTTATGTGTTTTCTTGCTGAAAATTTGTGAATTTTTCAGTCGGCGAGGCCGTTTTAAATCCCACCGTCAATATATGTATCTATGATGGTTGTGCCGGATATGGCGTGACCAAATCGAATGCCGTACTTTTATTTCGCCGATGCCTGTCTGCTAAGCTGTCAAAATTGCTTTAATTATATACTTTTTTATAGAGCTGTGAGCAATGTACGTTGCTTCTTTTGGCTCCATGATTAAATTTTCACGCTGGCTTTGGGCAGGACAATTATGGCTCAAAGCTCGACAAGAAGGATAGGGGAACAGCTAAACCCATCATTCAGCTTTCGCTTCTCTGTGTATGTTTTCTAAGCGGAACTGATAGCTACTTCAAACGCTTCATCACTAGTAGAGTGGTACAACGAACGCTTGTTATGTAACATTCGGTTAAATTGGTTTCACAGGCTGCGAATGTCGGTCCCTGAGAGCTGATCAGGACTTTTTGCCTAAGTGGCAGTGAATAGTAGAGTTTAGAATGTGGAGAAAGTGCTAAAATAAATCCATCTCATCGTCCTTGAAGCAAGCAGCTACTACGGTGAAGATAAGTTGTGATATTCAGTCTCACGCGAGTGATTATATTTTCGATATTATCCTGGGACGCTTTGAACGCTTCTGGTTCACTTTCGGCCAGAAAGACCGTGCTTTTGCTGAGCTTAGACGATTTCAACCTATCCGAAATTAGTCCACATGTAGTGAAAGGTGCTCCCACTCTCATTTTACTCGGTAGGTTTGACTCTAGGGTGCAACACCACTTTCGCCCAGTAACCATATACATAAGTATATATAGGAAATGATCAAGCACAACCGAAATTAATTCTCCAATTCTCCGTGCCTCCTTACAACCACTACTTCCCGCCTAAGACACCAATAATTTCACTGACAGTTAGGCGGCTAAAAAATAACAAGGAATTGTTTATGACTTCAAAGACAGCGGCTGAAAAGCGTCAAGCTCTCAGAATAAGAAAATCTTTCTTCAGCAGATACTTTAATCTGAGAAAGGCAGCATCTTTTTCCGAAACCAGTTCATATCTCCGAAACCAGAAGACTCGGAGGAATTAACGGATTCAGAGATTCAGAGAGAGTTTTTAGTTTTGTAGTCCTGTGTAATTAAAACAACCTTCTACTACAAAATTTTCTTTTTTGTTGGCATCGAAATTGCAGTAAGGGCCCGACATTATAGCACTAGATACATTTTTATTACTAATATATGTATCTACGTCTGCGTCCACGCATCCTAAAAAACGTGAGCAACCCATGTGGTAACCGATCCGTGTGGAGCGTTGGGCCACAGCAGAAACAGGAAGCTTCGGAGGGCGCACTGCATGCTATTCGGTGTAAAGGCTTACTGAAGTCGGCAGTGTCTGTTCACCAGTTGGTGCTGCTGCAAGGGGCGATCTTGGAGAAAGCAGCTCGCCATATTAACGTTCATCTTTACAAAATCACACCCGGAAATTGGGATGTGTGCAGGGGTTGGACTCCGCTACGAAAAAAAAACAAGTCAAATGAAAATATAAAAAATGTCATCAGCATGTCTGCTGCAATTGCTTTCTTTGTTTGACCTCTGTTGCTTTGGAAACAGAACTTCTCGCCTCCCTCGGAATGGCAGGACTATTGGAAGGTCTTATTAAAGAACACCCTAGCTGAAAGCATTTATTTTGTGTGTTCTAACAAGCCCATTAACATACTTATGTAAATATGCACATTTTTCCACTGATATTTTGTAAAATTAGCAAATATTAATTTGACTAAATCAATTAATTATTTTACCTGCCACAAATCAAACATTTATAAATTTTTTGACATTTTCTGCGACACAACCACATCTGCCACTAATTTTACATCACCGCACTTTTTACAAAACAAATTAATTTAGTATTACCAGCAGCGAAAATAATCACAACATGCTTAATGCTTATTTTCTACTATTTTCATTCGCCGATATTAGTTATGAAAATTTGCCGCATGGGCATAAAACCTAGAAGGTACCGCCAGCGGTGCTTTATTGCAAATTCGAAATCATATGGAAAGTTTGACAATTTTGTTAATTATTTTAAAATGTTCAATTTAGGTGTGTCGTACAATTATGATAATTACGTATGTTTATGCATTCTGCTGTGAAGTACTATATTTTATTTATTGCTGTTGTGGAGTCAACCAAATTGTCTGTACATACTTATGTATACGCGCAAGAAAAACATTGTGCATGTGAACAAATAAATTTGGTGCTTTAAATATTTGTTAATAAAATATTGTACATACAAAAGTATCCTACAGAGAATTCACTGGTGTTGCAACCGTACGTGATTTGAAGCTATGGCTAGTTGTAGAGTTGTGATTGCGCGGATATTAGTGGGCATTGTATTCACAGCCAAAAAAGAAGAAAAATACGACCGAATATTCGACTGCAGGAGTCTTTTTTGAATCAAACTGACCTTCTAGGCTAGGTTAAGTTTCACCTGCTTTATCCAAAGAACAAAAAGGAAAGCCCCTTTTAAAATTGTTACTTACCCCTTGCTAACGCACTCTGGGTGCTTGAAAAATTGTACAATTTTTTACTGCATGTCCTACTCCAAGTTTGGCGTCCCTATGCAGTATATTTCTTTTTTTTTACAAGCTATTGTTGATGTAAACTTTCTAAGTTTCAAGTGACACACACCGTCCTTCAGCCGAAAGGATTTTCTGGGTCATCTCTTGTCTCACGAGTTTGCTGCTTTCTCATATTAACGATTTTTGTCCCAGTATACTGGAGTTTATTTGGCTTTGTGTCATTCCACCAAACATATTTAATACTTAAAGTTAAAGGGTTCCATAATATATAAAAAAAAATATTTTTAAGCGACTTCACTTCGACACGATAGTGATAATTGCCCGGCAGTGAAACATTATCAATTGTTAAAAGTAACCAACTTTTAGTTAGCTTATTTGCGAGATTCTATAAATACCTCACTTTTAATTAGCTACGACAAAACCAACTTAAAATGAGTTGTAAAGTCATGCTGGAGTCATGCAGACGTAATCAGAAGTTTACTTTCATTCAACAAGTTTCTATTTAAATATCCTCATACAAAAAATTCTTTGAATGCACCTTTTTCATGCACTTCACAGATGCTTTTTCGAATTCAGGACAAATAAAAAGAAGATCGAAATTTTATATTATCATTTTGATGTTATGTCTGACGGAATTCGAATATGGGACCACCTACAGCAGAATACATATGTAAACAAATAAAAGAATTTATAATTATAAATAAAGTAAATAAATAAGCATGTAAAAAATTGAAAAAATCTTTTTTTCTTATTGATATTTAATGTCCAAAAGTAGTCAGTTTCAAGTTAGTTGGCATCTAATGCAGAGGTATCCAGGACTGACTTTTTTGCGGCCATCGCCCCACAAAAGTAGTTACGTTTTTTTCGAACAAAATATACAGTTAATAGTTACCACTAGTGTTCGCGTATACAGACTAAAGTTAGGTATAAGCTAACGTCACTCCCTGTTTAGTGCTTCAAAGCAACACTTGAAGAGGTCAGCCATCGCAATACGACTCTTGGCACTGAAGATGACACAAAGCCGAAGCCGATTGGATTTTTTAAAACAAGTAAAGAAGTATAAGTTTTGGCGAACTGAACTTTATATACCCTGCGCACATATCGAACCGTCGGTTAGAGTTCATTTATGACATCTATTAGCTTTTCTAAAAGTAAAGCATTGTAGTTCCAGTGTTATTGACGACGGTTGCAAGAATACAAAAAAACAGCATCCGCCATCTTGCCAGAAGATTACGACACCTTTCTTTGCCACTGCATGGACATTTCCTTCGACTCAGATTTATAGCAGTGAACCTAAATACATCTCGTCTCCAGTAAGAATCCGCTTCATAAATTCATTAAGGTTCTATAAATACAGATTCTTAAACTCATGTAAAGTGTAGGATGCATTCTCGACACTCATCTTGCTCTGACATTGGATTCCGTAGATGACAGTCGTAGATTATAATAACTACAACCGTTCGAAGATTTAATTCTTCTCAAAGGGTCAGCTCCCAGTAAAAGTAGTAATTTGTCGTACGACATGAAGGAAAATTTTTAGGCCACAATCAAAAGTGGAACAGTTTTCTCTAACAGCTTTCGAAACTTGGTAGACAACAGCTAATCTGCGAGGTTTTTTTTTTTTTTTATGAAAAAGTTTCTCTTTAAAAACCATCGGTTTTTGTGAGGCAACTTCAAAGCGCACACCACGAATTCGAGAGGGAATTCCATTAAATTTTTTTTAGTTTTTTCTAGGTTTTACTTAATGATGCGATTTCTTAACTGTAAATGAACCGATTTGGCAAAAAAATATATTACATATATATTTACAGGTAAAGTTGTCAAGTAGTAAACTGTCCTTGAACCCTGAGATGTTAAAAATACTTGTAAAATAGTGTTTAAATACAAAACACAATACAAAAAAGTATTTGAAACGGAAGTACAAAATACTTTTACGAAAAGTATTTACTTAAATACAAAATACGTATTTTGAAAATACAAATACATTTGAAAATACTTTGGACATCACATGTACATATACACCGTGTGCCAAAATTATAAGCGCGCCACATACATATTGACAAATATTAATAATTATTATTTTGTTATACATTTTTATTTTCATTTTTTGCATTATTACCGTAGTTTATTCCTTAACAAATCCCATATAAATCCAACATCTAAACTTTGTGCGATATTTAAAAAAATTTAAAATATAACTTTCGTAAAAATTTCAAGCTGTTTAATTAGATGCTTAGAAAGATTATGAGTAGGCAATTTTGTAGTCCATTCAAGTTTAGTAAAGCTGGGTATTGTGTTTTTCACGTGAAAATTTCTCTAGTCACCTAGCAACTATTTGGGATGACTTTTTAAATCTTTTGAACATAGAATGTGTTCCTGGCATCGTTTCCAATCACATTCAGTTCTTTTCACGCCTTGAATATGTTTTTAAGCGACGCTATAACCTTTACAACATTTTCACAGACTTTGGCAACATTTTGCGGTGAAAAATGTTGTCAAAGATATTACGTCGCATGTTGAAGGCGTGAAAAGAACTGAATCTGATTGGAAACGATGCCTCAGGAACACATTCTATGTTCAAAATATTTAAAAAGTCCTCCCAAACAGTTGCTAGGCAACTAGAGAAATTTTCACGTGAAAAACACAATACCCAGCTTAAAGTAAAACTCAAGTTTGAAGTAGCTAGGACTTACCGTTGATTTTTGGAAATTTTTTTATAGAGGTTGCTCATTTTCTTCTATATAAAAAAATCGTTGAACATACTCACTTTGTGTGCAAGAAAATGCACAATGCAAAAAAAATAGCCAAATTGGGGCGGCGTCTTGCGCCAATTTTTGTATTGCACTTTGTATGCCCTTCTTATTGGTAATCTGAATAAAGGAATTAGCAAATGTTAAAAAAATGTATGACATTTTTTTAAAGTTAAATTTTATGATATGACAAATAATGAAGAATAGCAAAAGTATTTTAAAATACAAATGCGAAATATGTACAAGTAGTATTTGAAATGCTTAACATCTCTGCTTGTACCATAGATAAATAGATATTGGTAATGAGGAAGCGCACTGCGACCAGAAGGTATATTGAGCCCTCAGCTGTTCAAAGTACCTCGTCCAACCCAAAGGATCCCAAAAATTTGAGGAGGTCTCCAGGGGTCAGTGATTGTATCGATTCAATACTTGGCCAAACTTGGCCTAGGTACCTTGCACGCCTCTTGCCACCGCCTCATATTTGCAAAGCATGTGTAATGGGTCCTCAGACGAATCACAGAACCGACATAAGTCGTTCGACCAGATCCCTATTTTGTGCAAATGACCTCTTAGTCTGCAGTGACCCGTCAGAATACCTGTTATTTTCCTTAAACTTCATTTAGGAAGGTTTATGATTGTCTTGTACCTTGTAAGGTTGTAGCCTCCCAGTAAGCTTTTAGCCTGGCGTAAACCTACGGTGTTTCGCCCGTGCTGATCTCTAAGTTTGTTTCTCTCC
Source organism: Rhagoletis cerasi (assembly GCA_029783565.1). Classification (NCBI taxonomy): domain Eukaryota; kingdom Metazoa; phylum Arthropoda; class Insecta; order Diptera; family Tephritidae; genus Rhagoletis; species Rhagoletis cerasi. The sequence continues at coordinate 8,038 of JAPVRG010294473.1, forward strand.
TTCCTGAGCTCATCCTTGATTACGTTGGGCCGATCGCAAGGAAGGGTTCAGGCCTTATAGGAGACGAGTTGGCCGCCATTCTAGCTAGATGGTCTGCTTTCTCGTTACCCTCAATGCCCATGTGTCCTGGTACCCAAATTAATTGGATATCATTATTCTCTGCCAGCGCGTTAAGCTTTTTAATGCACTCAAGGACCAGGAAGGATTTAACCTCAAATGATGAGAGGGCCTTGAGTGCCGTCTGGCTGACACTTAGTATCAACATTTACTCACTACGGTAGTTCCGGCGTATGTTGGTTTCTGCACACAGATGCTTGTGCCATAATTCATCACAATTGAGGATTCCCCAAATAAATTTTATGATGGCTTTTATATATATTTGTTTGCAAAATTTAGTTGAGTTTTAGCAGCATAAAATGAAAGTGGCTTGTCGTCTAAACCTAAAAAATAAACTTATTTTGCAATCGAGAGGGCAAACTATTTAATTAAGTGGTGGCAAAGGAGTGGCTCATCTAAACACGTACCTAATCTTTTGTCGATTCGTAATGATATCGCAATATCATCACTCGAGCAACCAAAGAACAATCTTGTATAACAGATTACTTGAGAGAACAATAAAAATACTGTAAATTATATTTCCTTTGCTTTATTTCTACTGCACAAAAAAATCTCCAGAAATTAGAACAATTCGAAAATTCGAACTACCTCAATTACAAAGTGGTTCTAATTTGTGAGCTTCTACTGTGAGTCGTTTTACGATGTGTGAGCGAGATAGAGAGTAACGCCTTTTTGTCCTGGCCTGTCACCCGTTTCCGGCTGGAAGTCGACTTCTGGGACACCCTGTATACATAGTACACTAACCTTTTGCGTCTCAAGTTTTGTTTACTGGTTTTACCTATTTACCAGCTAACCTCATCTGGTTTATTATGAAAATTGCTGCCACAAATAAACAAAAACTTTTTGAAAATGCTTTGTGTAACTATTCAAGTTTTTATAAACACATTCCCACGTACACACACAAACAGATAGAAATATCTATACAATTAATGAGTTGGCGGAGCCCTCTATTACTATGTCAATTTACGTAGAGTTGGCAAATTGGTTGTTTAAAAATTCTATGCAAAGTGAAATTAGCTACTGAATACAATAGTAAATGTTCCCCTAAGCTTATTACGTAAACACATAGTTTATAGATTTACATACCAACATAAATACGGTAGGGGCATTCGAAAATTCGACTCAACATGCCCTTGTGTTCTGTATTTATGGAATTTATGGTTTTTGGTAGATAACACATTCCGACACGATTTTGCAGCCATGAAGAAGGAGAGACAAGAATAAAGTACCAGTATTTTTCCGTTTTTATAGATCAAGCCATTTACAGTTTCTATGGGTAGAACAACCTTAACGCCTCCTTTGTTGAATCGGTCTGTAAAATATTGCCTTGTGATTTCTCAGACTTTATCATACTTCGTAACCAGGGGTTTTTGGGGTTGCTGATTACGAACCTGAACTCAGTTTTTAAAAATCTGAAGTGGCGGATCCAAAATGGCGGATGGATTTTTTAAAAATCGTCAGATTTGTGTGAAATTTAACATCCTAATCGGAATCGGCTTTCCAGATTTTTATGTAATTTGATATCTAAATATCCTTTGAGTCGCTGATTACAAAGCGAAAATCAGTTTTCAAAAATCCAAAATAGCAGATTCAATATGGTTAATGGATTTTTAAAAAATTGTCACATTTTTATGAAATCTGATATCCAAAGGTTCTGTGATTTTAGTCTTTTAATTATCTTTCACTTTCCGCCATTTTGACTGTTTGAAAACTGATTTTAGTTTTGTTTCTGCGGCTCAAAATACCATTGGATATCAAATTTCATAAATATACGAGTATGACAATTTTTGAAAAATTTACCGCCATATTGGATTCACCATTTTGAGTTTTTGCAAACTGATTTAAGTTTTGTAATCAGCGAGTCAAAAAAAATTCGAATATTAAATTTCATAAAAAGCTGACAATCTTTTAAACATCCATTCGCCATATTGAATTTGCCATTTTGAATTTTTAAAAACTCACTTCAGACTCGTAATCCGGAACCCCAAAAACCGCTGGGTACGAAATTTAATAGAGTTTGAAAAATCACAAGGCAATATTCTATCGACCGATTCTGCTTAGGGGTTGTTAAGGGTATTTTTCCCCTTAGAAACCGTAAATTACATGATCTAGAAAAACTTTCCGAAATTATTTGATTTTTCATGGGTGCAAAAAAAGTTTAATTTTGTCGGACGGTATAATGCAGTAAAATTTCTTACAGCAATGCAATGTATAATTTTACTGCATTATCCACCAAGAACCATAAATAACACAAAAACTCGTATTATCGATTTCATTTTTAAGGACTACCCTAATATAATATATGTATGCATAGTGTACATATAAGAGAAAATGTGGCTGAACTCACTATAAAATACTCCCATGATGACAGGAAAAAAATTGTATTTGAGATGGGTGACTACCGGGAACGAGACAAAGTGGCGGGAGAGTAGTGAACTGAAGTGGAATTGCTCACAAAAGGGCAATTTAAAATTAATGATTTTAAAATTAAAAGCAAACAATAGCTAGAAAAGCTTGCTGCGTAAAGCGGAAAAACAAATATGATTAGTACATTTTCTAAATTGGCACCCAACCCCCCAGCACCGACTAAACTCGAAGATTTGTCGGGGTAATGCAAATATTGATAGGGTAGGTAGATGGTCGTTTGACCGCGTTCTCTTACCTCTATTCTATCTCGCCCACGAGCCAAATCTAAGCCGGTTAGGAGGAAAGCTGATGTAGGACCACTTGGATACTAATTTGGCCTGATATGGTTCTGGGTAATATCTCAGCTCCGCGTGCTGAGGGCTATTTCTAATCTTGCAATATGTAAAGTAAACGGTGTGCTAAAATTATATTTTTTGACGTAGTTTCACAAAAAAACGATTGAAAACTGCTAGCACGCAAATTTTGTTTTCACTAATGTTTTGGTAACTTCTTATTTCAGGTATGAATTTTTATTTATGGTTATAGTTGAAATATTCATGAAAATCTTGTTGACTAAATTACACCAGTTTACACGAAAAATTAACCTTTGTAAAAAAGTATTTTCTAGGCTCACTGTGGGTCGCTGAATATGAAAACAAACCCCAATTTTTTTTTTTCAAAGAAGCGTTTTCGAGATTTGTTCGAAAAACGTGTTTTTTAGTACCTTTCGCAGTTATTTGTCAATATCTTAAAAAAAAAAATCATCTAATCGACGCGAGCAACCTACCGTTCGAAAGGTATTGATGCGCCCTTGGCAAAAATATACAACTTATATAGATTTAAATAAAAATTATTACTGTTACTATCGGCCAAAATCGAAAAAAATGGAATTTTCATTCGTTTTTCAAAAGTACACATTTTTAAATGCTTATTTTTAATTACAAAAATTTTGTTTACATTTTTTTTTTCAAATTTGAGTAAAAGATGAATCATTGCAGTAAATTCTGAGTCTAAGATCATCCGAATCGGATGATAAATGTAGATGTAATGGGGCACTGAATAAAAATTCTAACTTTATATTTTTCACAAAATCACACTTTTGGTCGGAAATTAAATTTTTTTTATTTTTATTTTTTTCTTACTCCTGGATGCGAATTCGAGAAGACTACCCAACACAAACTAAAAAATTCAAGGGGAAAAGCTTATTTTCGACCAAAAGTGTGACTGTGTGAAAAATGCAAAGTTGGAATTTTTACTCAGTGCTCCATAACATCTACATTTCTTATCCGATTTGGATTATCTTAGACTCAAAATTTACTGCAACAATTTATCTTTTACCCAAATTTGAAAAAAAAAATTTAAAAAAAAGTTTTGTAATTCAAAATAAGCATCTAAAAATGTGTAATTTTCAAAAATGAATGAAAATTCCAATTTTTTCGATTTTGGTCGCTAGTAACATTAATAATTTTTATTTAAATGCACAAGTTATATATTTTTGCAAAGGGCGTATCAAAACCTTTCGAACGATAGGTTGCTCGCGTCGATTAGGTGTTCTGTTCAAAAGATATTGACAAATAACTGCGAAAGGTACCAAAAACACACTTTTTGAAAAATTCTCGAAAACACTTCTTTGAAAAAAAATTTTCGTGTTCAGCGACCCAAAATTAGCTTAGAAAAATTTTTTTTTTAGGTTAACGCAATTATGTCAAAATTTGTCGCCTAGTGTTATTGAATAATTTTTTGTTTTCAAAGTTACCAAAATAAGTAACTTTTCGAAGTTTTTGCTACGTGCTAAAAATTCAAATAGGTTTGTTTGTAAGGCAAATTCGTGTGAACCGAAAAGAGTTTAAAAAGTCTGTAAGGGAAAAAATATATTTTTAGACATCCCCATTTCAGGCTCATTAGCCGGAAAACTTTTTATACAATTCAAAATATTAGTTAATCACGTACTTATTCACTTAAAGCTAATTAGTCACAATCATAATAAGAAACATTCTGGTTAATTTACTTTCAGTTCAAGCAATTATGTAAATTGTTATGACAAACTTCTTTGTATTTCGTAATCATCTATAATTAGACATGCTTGTGCCATAATATAATTACTCACCTAATATATGTACTTATTAAAAAAAAATTAAATGCAGTCTTTATGTTCTCTTCTATTGGGCAATCGTACAATTTAAGCTTCGGTTAATTAAAGTTGAAAGTATTTTTTAATTTTGTTAATTTCCTATGAATAAGGATTTCTTGAGTCAATGGTGACAGATTTATGACTTCATCAAGCAAACATAAACACTTAGTAGCGGAACGCAAGCAACTGTTTACGTATGTATGTATTTATATACAAGTGTGAAATCAATGAAAATAATAAAATAAGCGCAGTTGACACATAAGTATACTTTTGTATGCACATATGTATATATATAGATGTGTGTGTTGTTTGAAAAAGATGGCGTTGCCTGCATTTCCGCCATAAAAACGGGCGATATATTATCTGTTTCAAATGAACTGCCACGAGCTGAAAAGCAAGCGGCACATGCAAGCGTTAAAAATGAAGCAATAAAAAATTTGAGTGGCAACAAGAAATCGAAAAGTGAAGCGTAACTAACAGAGATTAATGTTCATCTTCAGAGTTGAAAAACATTTTCGGTGTGCTACAGAAGAATTGTGCGAAGGAAGTAGCGGATTGAGGCATTAACTCAAGTACAACGAAGTGTCTGGTCTTCACTCTGGCTAAGTTCAACAGGTGAACGGTGCTTCGGCGAGAATAACATGTGGATATGTGAATATGTACACACATGCATACGCACATATATGTATGTAGCTGTGTATACGAGTATAGACCATGAGAATGTGTACCACATACAGTAGAGGACATAAGATATGATGATGCTATTAGGTATCCGATTATTTTATTTAGAAACAATTACGAAGAGCTCGTAAAGACAGACGTCTTCATGATAAGCGCTGCAGCTGAGAACGCTCTCTTGGCTGCGAACAACTGGTAATGGTTTAGCTTCCATGTTGGATAGGTAGGTGTGAGTACAAAAGAAGCGATTATCATATCACGATATCCACTATTCCGCCAGAAGTGTCTGAGAAATTAATATCGTTCTGAGCGATGACGTAATCCTGACCTCCACAGATGGCTCCAAAAAGCACATTGAAACTGAATCTTGTGTAGACTCCCAAATTACTTCAGCGTATTTCAGGCTAGCTCCATCAGAACCAGCCTTCGTTGCGGACAGTTAGGCTGCTATCACAGGCATTGGTTCAGTAAAGACTAACACGACATGCCTTAAATAATTCCGAAGATCCGCACTATCCTTTAGACAGCATATAGCCCATCTCTGATGAGTTCTGAGGCACAGTGAAGATCAGGGAAATGAGGCATGGTTGGGCGTAGCGGTGCGAAGTATACAGCATCATTTCCTATTTCCACCACGAGCTTAAGAATTTCTAGAGTGGCTGCTAACAACAAGTAGACTGATCTGCACGTACATATCGCACTCACTCTGGGAACTCCTTGATGCACGAAGAACAAGGAGTTTGCTAAGTCTCTCAAAACTGAACGTACTGTGGCTTATCAGTATACTGCAATATTAACTCATGGCCAGCAGCTTCGTAGTACCGCATAACGATTACCAAGTAGAGAGATGTTGAAAATATAGAACCCATACAGCACTTTCTCTGCGAATTCCCCGCACTCCGGAGAAATACAGCATGGGAGAAACTCTATTAGAAGGTCTACAACGTTACACCCTAATCTAAAATTCTCTAGCGGCAGAACAAATTCTGAATAGATAAAAAAAGGACTTTTCAAAAATTTGTGCTAGGTACCTCAATTTTGACCAGAGCTATCGAGCTGGCTCTCAGCAGTGCACCCCATATTCAAAATTTCCCGATGATGTCAGCATTTATTCATCCACCACTGTATGCGTCTTTTGTAGGTACATATGTACGTAATCACTTAATCATTACAGAAGTGCATAACATCCTCATTTGGCTGTAAGAAAATCAACAAATAAAGGCATTTGGAAACAAGTCATTTAACTTATTTCAAAAAAAAAAACTGCGGATTAGTTAAAAAAGGAAAATAGTACATACTTATGTACATACATTAATTTAAGTAGCAACGTACTCGTACATGCATATGTATTTATATGAATATTTAGTTGCATATTCTTCATTTTTTTAGCGCCAATGCTGACAGCTCGCTGGAAAAAATAATGCGACACTCTGGGTGCATTCCAAAACGTCGAAGTACAAATCAACAGTCACTTTTATTTTATAATCGCACCAGAATAATAAGTCTAACATTCGCAAACTAGTTGAAAAGTAGCATTTACCAGTGGTTGCGTTGATTTCGCATTACAACCTACTGCGGTTTAGAAATGAAAGAGACGGATGCTTAGTATTTTGACGTTTTGGAATGCACCCTGTCATTGCACTAATTAAGAATCTGTGTATTTATGTACCAACGTCGACAGATTTTTTTTCGGGCGAAGCGGGATTTTGAAACCTTTTGAGTAAAAAAGCGGAATTTTCGCGTTGATGTCGGGACATAATGAAAAAAGTAAATAATCAGTAGGTCTTTTTACTTATTCTCTTCTTTTTAGACTCAAAATAAACTTACAATGATGATAAAAGATAGATAGCTATAGACATTTTTGTTCAATAAAAATACGTTACTATGTACATTTTATTCATGTATAGATATAATGGCCGCTGTGGTGTAGTGGTAAGCAGTGCGCGCTTCGTCTCCGCAGGCCTGGGTTCAAGCCCTAGTCAAAGCAACATCGCAAAAAATGTAGAAAAAAGGTTTTTTCTTAACAGCGGTCGCCCCTCCGCAGGCAATGGCAAACCTC
>JAPVRG010294498.1:7918-18032 GCA_029783565.1 Rhagoletis cerasi
AGACGGGTCTATCTCTTCCTCTTCTGGTACTTACAAACATCGGACCAAATTATATATGACAATTTCATGTTCATGTAAGGTATAAACATCCAATTTAAAGTAGTTATATATACATATATATATTAGGGATGGGCAGGTAGAACAGCCCGCTCGCAGCAGCGCGGGCAAGCAGGGGCTGGATGCGGGGTAAAAACTTAAAACCGAAAGGGTAAGTAGATGGAAAGTTAAATTTTCAAATTGTATCTATCCTTGGAAAAAGGTTTACCTAAAAGTACTTAAATCAATTTAAAATGTTAATACATATGTTTTTGCATAATAAATTTTTGATGGTAGGAGGAAACCTTCTCCTTCAATATACAGTGTTTTTGGCAGACGGTTGAACATACGTAAATGGGGGATAGTTGGGGCCGTCTGCCATGTTTTCGGAACCAAAAATTTGACCTGTTGTATATATATGCTCCCATGGTTTTTTTTAAGATTTTTTTTTTAATTTTAACGAAATTCGCCAATTCCAAAACTTAAAATTTCGATAACTTTATTTAAAAACGAGACAACTAGCAAAATTTATTTCTTATTTTTATCTAAACTAATGGTACAATCTTGTAAATTTGGTAATTGATGCAGATGATAACTAGAAAAAAAGAAAACTCAATCTACAAAACGAAGTTAAAAAACCCTTAAAGGCGATCTTCGCATTATAATAAAAAAAAAACTGAAAGTGGGGCTGTCGTTCTAATTCTACAAAAATCTCTTCAGTCTATGCCCTTTCTAATGGTATACAATAATCACAATTTCTTCTGAAGCAAATAGAGTTATTCATAAATTTTAACTAGCCGGACATTTTTTACGGAATTCTACTTTTACGGAAAGCGCATTGCTTCAGTGTTGGTACACGTAGGGAAAATTCACTACACGTAGGGATATTATTCGAAAAAATTAGTGTAGAGAAAAGAAGGACTGGTTTTTAAAAATTAGTAAAATGTAGGCATTTTTCGAAAAATCGAAATTTTTATGCACATTTTTTTCGCGTAGAACGCATATAGTTATGCAGATCAGTTCATATGGCAACTTTTGTTGTGTCGTTATTCAAGAGGACCATCGATATTTACATACAACGCAATAATGCACATAATATATGTTTATGTATTATATTTGTTATTAAATATAATAGATTTTCTAAACCTTGAAACCTCCGTGTTTTATATAGTGAAACTTTTTCGGTTTTCTTTGAATGTAATACATGCTACTTGCACGCCACTACAAGTAAATAATATGTATATCAACGAAAAGTTCGAAAACGGCCTGCAACTTGCTAGCTGCAAGTGCAAGTTGCTATTATAGTCCGAGAGCCGACTGCTCAAATATATATTGCATGTCGTCCTGAAAGAAATAACCAAAATTCAATAGTTGGTATCTAGGGCAACTTCAAATCACCGGCTTGTTAGGTCCTATCCTGGCAGGATCATAGTTTTTGATGATGAAAAGTCATAACATCGTCGAAAAAATATGTTCCATCGTGTCCTGGAATACAGCTTTCAAATTTCGAAAAATTTGAACGTACTGATTCCCAAATTAAGGACCTGCCATCTCTTATCCTGGAAGAAGTCCTTGGCAGAACGGCTTGAAAAAAGGATGCAATACTTTCAAGCCGACTTGCCAAGAATCTTATTGTAAGGATAAGAGATGGCAAGTCCTTACTTTTTGAATCAGTACGTTCAAATCTTTCAGAATTTGAAAGTTGTATTCCAGGACACGATGGAACATATTTTTTAATCAAAAACTATGATCCTGCTAGGGCTCGACAACTCGGTGATTTGAAGTTGCCTTCGATACCAACTATTGAATTTTGGTTATTTCATTTCAGGAACAACATGCGACATATTTTTGAGCAGTCGGCTGCACGTACAATAAGTTATCAATAAAATTTTCTCGGTCAAAAGATGTAAGTATGTTAGTAAAAAAATGTGAATGTATGGTGTTTTTCGGCCAGCCAGTTAAGGAATTATTAGGAAAAAATTGTAGAAATTTTAATAAGCGTAGGAAAAAGTAGGGATTTTTTTTTTGGTGAGTGGGGATTTTCCAAAAAAGTATTTACCATCAATACATTGCTTGCGGAAATAATTAGATGTAAAGTTCATAAAAATAATTGGGGGATTCAAATAAATTACGTACAAGGAAATAGTATATATGATAAAAATACACCACGATCAGTGGATTTGAACGATTTAAAATACATATACGTATGTATGTTTCGTTGTTTTTAAATTACAATAGAAGTTTTAATTTTCAGGCTCAAAACCTGTTAAGCTGTTTTTATTATTAATCGACTTAAAAAAAAGGAGGAGGTTATCAATTCGTTGGAATGTTTTTTATAATAACCTTAGATCTCGTAAACCGTTTTCAATAATTCATTTTTTATCCGTAAGGTGGCACCCCAAAGGTGGCCCCATACTAATTTGGTTTAGTGCCGATGTGGGATAATGAAGAAATCAATTTATGTTTAATTAAATTAGAAAAAAACCTTAATTTCGCAAAAATCGTATCGTTTTTGAAGGGTGCAGTTCTCTTGTTGAAAATATAATTTCTTGGGGAAATTTACAGTTAAAAAAAATCGAATAATGACAACAATTTAGTTCAGGTAATTATGTAGTTGTGTTTTAGTTTTGCACTCTACATGTTGCTATGCAAAAATACAAGGTTTTCCACATATACATATGTACGTACATTGGGTCGTATGAATAAAAATTAAGCAATTGCAGTTTCTTAAAATTTCAGACATTTTACAATACAATTGAGAATATGTATCAGATGTCAAAAAAGAGAAAACATGGCGTGCAGACAATTATAAATACAGTACAATTTTTAGCAACCGCCGTTAGTGTCGGTTCGTGTGAATATCGTACCATTTACCAAAATCTTCAAATAAAAATGAATTTTTCCAAATTGAGCGGTCTTTTGCGATTCTTTTTCGCGAATCACAACGAAGCGTCATTCGCCAAATGAACTCGTGTAAACGCCAAGTTAGCTTTTGCCACAACCGAAGAAGAAATGATGCCGCCGTTCAATCCCTACTATAACTTGAAAATTTGTATCCAATATTTGCGGAAATATCGTGGTTTTTGCATGTTTCGAAGACACCGTTATGTGGAAGGTGGACGTGGCTACCGGCCGATTTTGTTCATTTTCAATACCAACCTACCTTGGATAAATGCCAACCTATCTACCAAATTTCGAGATATCTCATGCTTTACTGGAGCTAATGTGTGTACGGGCGGACGGACATACAGTCATGGCTTAATCGATTTATGTTTTCATTTAGTCCTTTTGGTATATGTATATATGAGCCCATATCTATCTCAATTCCTTTAGGCTGTCACAAACAACTGTTATGTGAACAAAGTCAATATACCCTTGTGCACAAGTGCCTTCGGGTATAAAAATGCGATATTGGCTTCAGACCGTGGGAACGGCAAACAAATCTTACACCGAAGTCCTGTCAAAGAACATAAGTTATAAGTTTTCAAAATATGCCGTTTTGTTTAAGCATAAAAATAAATGGCTTGCTTGCCAAGAGAGATTTCTAATTTGATAATCGGTTTGCGAAAGATGAACGAAAGTGTTTACATAGGTACAGTACAAATCGGATTTCAGAGGCCAATCCAGTCACCAAAGCGAAACCATTGCGATGTAGTAAGTTGCGGCATGCCAGATATTGATGCAGATTTGTTCAGTTGGCTTAAGGATAGTCAATGAAAAGGAAGAATTAAGTTAAATAAATGACTCTATGATGTATTAGCCACTCGCAGTAAAGTAAAAGTTTAATTACTCAAATTTCTACATAAATAATTAAGAATTGAATTTTCTATACATACTGTACTTGAAATGCAGTTACGAAGCCATTTTGATTGGTGTCTTTGCTAATGGACATTTTTGATAGCTGTGTGTGCGGTTATTTAAGGTTTATAACTTGAACACTTTTATTTATGACCGTTAATTTAAAAACTATACCAATCCATTTTCCAAAAGCAGTTCGGCCTCCTTCATGGTGGGTGAGTTGTGTTAGAAACGATGAAAAGCAGAAATAAACTTACAGGGTTAGCATTGTCTGCCATGGGCATGTTTCAAAACGGAAATTACATATCTTTTTACTTAGCAACCTATGTGCCTCCCTCTCTTAACTTCTTCACCTTTATTATTTCATTTTACCTATTCTTATCCTTTACTGAATATTATGATATGTTACTGTTAGTTTAAGTCTAATATAACTTTAAGATTTGTAATTTAAATGTTAAATTTGTGCAATGAAAAGACTACATGTCTTACCGTACATCTTTCATAAATAAATAAATTGTCAAATTGTCAAAAACACTCAGACATAAGTCGCCAACTACTAACTAACTATATGCAAATTTTCATCGATACCCTAAAAATATCCAACTATGGTTTTTTACTTTGTATCGAATATAAAACCAAATCAATAGGCACATCCTTTTTCATATGAACAGTAACCAAGTTTACATGAATCTTCTCTTGTGGGCATGGGAGATGCTTTGCTTGTGGTCTTATTTTAAAGAATATCATTCGGTTCTTTATGAAACAGCACAAAAATCTGTTAAGTGTTTTTTATTCACTTGAATAAGTAATTTCAGTAGCTTCAACATGAAAAAAACCTGCCTTTTAGCACTTTTAAAGAATTCAAAGACATCTGCTTCCAGTGGAGTTAAAAGACTTTACGCCTTTTCAAATCATGAAAAGAATTATTAAATCCGATGTAGTTACCAAAATTAAAGTTTTTCTTCCGCCCAAGCAAACCATAAGCTAACCTTACAAAGGATGTTCTGTGTTCTTTTGTTTTGGCATTATTTTATGTTTTCGCACACGATATTGCGCACGGGATAAACTTACCAACAATATTGGCATATATGTATTTTCATGTCATTTTATACGTAATAGCTCGCCCGATAAGTCCTGGATACGGGAGATAGATCTGATAGATAGAGGCAGATGTGAGTGCATGCCTTCGGCGAAGTCGCAGACGTGACAGATACGTTCGAGTTTGTTTATTTGTAGAGTTGTTTCAGAAGCCACTGGAATAGTGGTCTTCATTTACTAAATATAAACAGTTTTTGCGATTATTTCAATTTATTTTGATTTACCGCAAAAAACACTTATTCTCATTGTCGGCCGAGGGGAGACCGCTGAAGAAAAAACTCTTTGTTGGATGGTGATCGGACCAGAAATTGAAAACAGATCCTACCAGCTACAGCGACTTCCGTAGCTTAAAGAGGACTTTACTGCATTGCAAAAAAGGTCAGTGCCGTTAGGCCTCTTGTTAAGATACAGATCCGCTCTTGGAGGCAAATTCCGTGTAAGAACAGAGGATGAATGGTAAAATAATTTTTATAAGGGGAAGAAATGAAAATTGCTTGTATACTTTTTCACTCATGTTTTTAGGTTTTTTGCCCGTGATCTGGTTTCCACAAAATTTCTCAACCCGATTTTGACCAAAAATCTTACGATTTGATTTTCGCTCTTCTGGTGATCATTTGACATCCTATCAGTTCACTTTTACTGTAGTAGTCGAATTAAATTCGAGAAATTTGCCTGAAATATACAATCGGAATTGGCCCGCTTGATATTATAAAGACAGCTAACAGCTCAAGTAATTTTTTATCTCATATCACGTTTTTGGTTCCAATGTATTATAAATTGCATCAATGATAACTGCTAGATTATATTATAGTAGAGGATTCCAATAAGGCACGACCTTCACCCATCTGATTAATGGCTGAAATCCATTTTGTATGAAATTTAACGTGTTAGTAAATATTTGGCGAGTGGGTTGGCTGAAAAAATCCTGACCGGAATATTTTTAATTAAATATTCAAAAATAGTTTTTTTTCTTGAATTTTGCACTCATTTGTTTAATGAAAAATAAAGAAAATTTTATTGCGAACAGTAGGATATACGGTTTTCTGCAAAAAACCTGGCCTAAATTCCGGGTTGCGAGCTTTTAAATCAAAATTCACTGTAATTAAAATCTCATGTTTTGAAATTACACAAAAAACGCCGAGACGCGTAAATTTTGGGTCGTAGATTGCGGATCTGTACACCATTTTTCCTTTGCAAAAATCAAGCTACTAACGATGAAAATCGATGGATAAATAAACAATTTGTGAATAGTCAAATTAAAATTTGGAATAACTTTTTGTATCTATGTAATAGGATTGGGAAATAATGTTACGCATACGCCACATCGTACATGGCCGTTCTCATACATTGCGTATGAGTAACATTTTCCATGTTAGAGTTGGAATTTTTTTTCATTCGTAATGCAAACTTAAAATGAAGATATCGTGGGAAAATAACCTTATTTCTAGATCAGGTTATTTTCCCACGGTGTACTGATCCGCAATATACGACCTAAAATTAAGTTAACGCGTCTCGGAGTTTTTTGTGTAATTTTAGCTACAGTGATATTAGTAAAAATAAATTTAAAATTCTCCAAAAAATAAAAATAAGTACAAAAATTTGTTTAGTTCAATTATTCAATTTTTCATTTTTTTTCAAATTATCAGGATTCGATTCATTGGATGAAAAGTTCTGACCTTCGAATTCGGAAGTCCCATTTAAATGTAAGGTGCCTCTTAAAGGCACCCCTATCTTTAAAGTGGCTTTATGAAATCGATCGGAAAAATAAAGCATCCTTTAAATTTTAAAAGATTATTTAATTTTATTGGTGGCCGCTGTGGTGTAGTGGTAAGCAGTGCGCGCTTCCACTCCGCAGGCCTGGGTTCAAGCCCTGGTCAACGTCGCAAAAAAGTTTAGAAAAAAAAGGTTTTTTCTTAACAGCGGTCACCCCTCGGCAGGCAATGGCAAACCTCCGAGGGTACTTCTGCCATGAAAAAGCTTCTCACAAAAATACAATCGCCGTTCGGAGTCGACATAAAACTGTAGGTCCATCCCCTTTGGGTGACAACATCAAGGCGCACGCCACAAATCGGAGGAGAAGCTCGGCCAAACACTAACATATGTGTAAGCGCCAAATTATTATTATTATTATTATTATTTAATTTTATTATGAAATCGGCCCTTAGTTCAATTATTCAGTTTTTCATTTTTTTTTTCAAATTATCAGGATCCGATTCATTGGATGAAAAGTTCTGACCTTCGAATTCGGAAGATTCATCCCTGGTTTCATCTTCTGTTATTTCTAAAATATCTCCTATTGCCAAGGGCGTCCATGTTAGAGTTGGAATTTTTTTTCATTCGTAATGCAAACTTAAAATGAAGATATCGTGGGAAAATAACCTTATTTCTAGATCAGGTTATTTTCCGACGGTGTACTGATCCGCAATATACGACCTAAAATTAAGTTAACGCGTCTCGGAGTTTTTTGTGTAATTTTAGCTACAGTGATATTAGTAAAAATAAATTTAAAATTCTCCAAAAAATAAAAATAAGTACAAAAATTTGTTTAGTTCAATTATTCAATTTTTCATTTTTTTTCAAATTATCAGGATTCGATTCATTGGATGAAAAGTTCTGACCTTCGAATTCGGAAGATTCATCCCTGGTTTCATCTTCTGTTATTTCTAAAATATCTCCTATTGCCAAGGGCGTTTTCTCAAAAACCAACCGCAGTTTTCATTCTGCATTTAGCTTCCGTAGCATTAATCCACATCGAAACAGCTCTCAATATTTTTTGTTGTAGCGATATCCAACATGGTGGTATAGTGTTTGAGTCGAAACCTTTTAGTTTCTTTAAAAGCTGTTAGTTGTTGTATAAATAATAAATAAATATCTAAGCTAAGCTCGTTTGTTATGAACTCTTTAATTAAAAAATGCTAATTATGCACTTATTCCGCTAGTTAAAAAAGGTTTCTTGCTACAGCGCTTAAATAAAAGGCAATGCTTCTAATAAATTTTAATGAAATTAAACTTTGGCTCCGATACTGAGATCAATGTTTATAGTATTTGATGAAAAGCTCGCCAACCGGAATTGTGGCCAGGGGTTTCGCAGACAATCTTATATCCGCGTGTTCGCAATAAAATTTTCTTTATTTTGATACAAGATTTATTCATTAAACAGATGGGTGAAAATTATTAGTATTACTCACCTATTTATACCTGCCAACGGTAAGTAGGCCAGGAAAAAAATATACAACCCATTTCTCACATTCTATAAGCTTCATACTTTCGATTGGTATATAATTTGTTCATTTAGCAAATGAGTGCAAAATTAAAAAAAAAAAGAATAAATGTTTGAATAATTAATTAAAAATATTCAGGCCAGATTTTTTCAGTTAACCCACCTGTGAAATATTTGCTAACACGCTAAATTTCATACAAAATAGATTTCAGCCATTAAACAGATGGGTGAAGGTCGTGCCTTATTCGGATCTTAGACTAATAGATTTGATTTGGAGGAGGCAGTAGGTCACTTAGTTACCGCGACAGAGAACGATCCATTGCAAGAAACCTCTGTTTGGCTAAAGGTCTTCTTTTATCCCTGCGAGGTCCCTTGGCCGAAAGCCATTTAGGTCATGTGCTTATACGTAGAGTGATCTTTGGAATCGAAGTCTAGTCTTAGTGTCACATAATGCGTGGCACAACCCACGCTGATCAGAGTTAACAACTTTTTTGTTTGACAAGTGTTTCATTACCCTACAGCGGGCAATAAGAAAGCCTGTTAGAATTATTACTTCATGTCTAGTAAAGTGAGGGAGTGCTTCGGTTGTCCTTCTTGATATTTCCTGGATGAACGACTTAGCTTGTCTGTTACCTACCGTACTTGTCCAGTGTCTAATGTTGCGCCTCATTTTTCATCCAGATATGGAAGCTTCGCCTAACGGAGCCCTATTTCAGACCAATAAGGGGTCTTGGGTCTATGTGTACCAGTGCAGCCCCTTTCCGGATAACTGAATTCATAACGCGATCGCAATATCACTTACATCCCTAATTACTTGCACTACCTTTGACTTAAGATTCCCATAGGAAAAATAATGAGTTATATAATTTAAACTAATACGTTACAAATATTTACTCCAATATGTACAAATGTTATCACTTTGATTTGCCCAATTTCGGCTTAACGAGGCATAAACAACTTAAACTATACGAAAATAATTTCATATTCAATCTCTGATACATACATATGTATGTATACATGTATTTAAATGCTCTTCCAATGCGGCCATGTTTTAATCTCATCATACAATTTCTGTCCTGGGCAAGCTGTAGCTTTCGTCTGTCTGTGACCCAGCAGTGTGTAGTTGTCTTTCAAATAACCCTGCTGCACGGCATGCTCAATCAGATCTTTGGCATTCTGCAACATTGTCGGCGAGGGAGTTGTATCTGAAATTAATAAATGAAAAGATTTTGAACCTTAATAAATTTGTACATTTTTCGATAATTTCTAGCAACTCACTTTCAAAGTTACCAATGAATACAATGCCAATGCTATTGCGATTATAGTTGGGTGCATGCGATCCCTGCAAGCCGAAGCCACGCCCCTCATAGATGTTGCCATCGCCGGCTATTATGAAATTATAACCGATATCACTGAAATTTCGACGCCCCTTGTGATCACTCTGGATGTTCTTGATTAGACGTTTACAATCGGCCGGTGTGCTGCAACCATTCGGATTATCCGAGTGATGAATGATAACAAAGTCGACCTTGCCGCTTATGCGCGCTGGCGAGCGGGCTGCTGCCGCATTCCAAGAGCTGCGCGGTTGTATTGTGATGGCAAAGCAGGCTGGTAATGCTGGAGGAGTGAGAAAATGCAATCATATTTGAATGAACCTGAATAAATTATTCGTGCTATTTATGTGTTTCATATCACTGTTCTCCTTACCAATTGCTAAAATAACGAAGTTGATGAGATGACGAGACATGCTTTTTAACTTAATTGGAAAGTGTTTGGCAAAGTAATTCTTCTTTAGAAATCTGCTTCTATAAAAATACAAGAATTCTGTCACTTTTCGATTGAATCAAGCAATTGAATGATCTCTGCTAAGCAATTTTCGCTACTTAAATACGTGTACGCAATCAATTTCAGCTTTAATGATGCTTTGGTGCAATTGATAAGTAGAATGTTATCAATCATATG
>JAPVRG010294504.1:1782-12226 GCA_029783565.1 Rhagoletis cerasi
TCCCGTATCCAGGACTTATCGGGCGAGCTATTACGTATAAAATGACATGAAAATACATATATGCCAATATTGTTGGTAAGTTTATCCCGTGCGCAATATCGTGTGCGAAAACATAAAATAATGCCAAAACAAAAGAGCACAGAACATCCATTGTAAGGTTAGCTTACCGCCACCACAAGGAAAATCAGAAGGCACCCATACCGAACAACTAAATAAAAGCGGCTGTAGTTTGCTTGGGCGGAAGAAAAACTTTAATTTTGGTATCTCCAACCGATTTAATAATTGCTTTCATGATCTGAAAAGGCGTAACGTCTTTTAACTCCACTGGAAGCAGATGTCTTTGAATTCTGTAAAAATTATATAAGGCAGTCTTCCGACCAGGTTTTTTTCATGTTGAAGCCACTGAAAATACTTATTCAAGTGAATAAAAAACACGTAACAGATTTTTTTGCTGTTTCATAAAGAGCCGAATAATATTTTTTTAAATAAGACCACAAGCAAAGCTTCTCCCATGCCCACAAGAGAAGATTCATATAAACTTCGGTTACTGTTCATATGAAAAAGGATGTGCCTATTGATTTGGTTTTATATTCGATACAAAGTAAAAAACCATAGTTGGATATTTTTAGGGTATCCATGAAAATTTGCATATAGTTAGTAGTTGGCGACATATGTCTGAGTGTTTTTGACAATTTGACAATGCTAACCCTCTTAGTTTATTTCTGCTTTTCATCGTTTCTTACATAACTCACTCACCATGAAGGAGACTGAACTGCTTTTTGGCAAATGGATTGGTATAGTTTTTAAATTAACGGTCATAAATAAAAGTGTTCAAGTTATAAACCTTTTTAAATTAACGGTCATAAATAAAAGTGTTCAAGTTATAAACCTTCAATAACCGCACACACAGCTATCAAAAATTTCCATTAGCAAAGACACCAACCAAAATGGCTTCGTAACTGCATTTCAAGTACAGTACGTATCGAAAATTCAATTCTTAATTATTTAAGCAGAAATTTGAGTAATTAAACTTTTACTTTACTGCGAGTGGCTAATACATCATAGAGTCATTTTTTTAACTTAATTCTTCCTTTTCATTGACTATCCTTAAGCCAACTGAACAAATCTGCATCAATATCTGGCATGCCGCAACTTACTATATCGCAATGGTTTTGCTTTGGTGACTGGATTGGCCTCTGAAATCCCATTTGTACAGTACCTATGTAAACACTTTCGTTCATCTTTCGCAAACCGATTATCAAATTAGAAATCTCTCTTGGCAAGCAAGCCAATTATTTTTATGCTTAAACAAAACGTCATATTTTGAAAACTTATAACTTATGTTCTTTGACAGGACTTCGGTGTAATATTTGTTTGCCGTTCCCACGGTCTGAAGCCAATATCGCATTTTTATACCCGAAGGCACTAGTGCACAAGGGTATATTGACTTTGTTCACATAACGGTTGTTTGTGACAGCCTAAAGGAATTGAGATAGAGAAAATATTGGATAAAAATTTTCAAGTTATGGTAGGGATTGAACAGCGGCACCATTTCTTCTTCGGTTGTCGCAAAATCTAACTTGGCGTTTACATGAGACAGTTTTGCGAAGACAATATCAATACATTCACACTTCTCTCATTGTCTTTGTCACTGTCTTTAATTTTTCGAAGACAGCTCATTTGGCGAATGACGCTACGAAAAAGAATCGCAAAAGACCGCTCAATTTGGAAAAATTCATTTTTATTTGAAGATTTTGGTAAATGGTACGATATTCACACGAACCGACACTAACGGCGGTTGCTTAAAATTGTACTGTATTTATAATTGTCTGCATGCCATGTTTTCTCTTCTTTGACATCTGATACATATTCTCAATTGTATTGTTGCGTGTAAACGCAGCGTAAGCTTTGGTTTTTCTGGAGTTAATGGGTTGATATCATCATATAAATTTAGGTAAAATGTCCGAAATTTTAAGAAACTGCAATTGCTTAGTTTTTATTCATACGACCCAATGTACATACATATGTATATGTATGTGGAAAACCTGGCAATTTTGCATAGCGACATGTAGAATACAAAACAAAAACACAGCTGCATAATTATCTGAACAAAATTATTGTGATTGTTCGATTTTTTTTATCTGTAAAACAACTAACTTCAATTCTCAAATAAAAATTTAGAATATCACTAATTTCTTCATGATCCAACATCGCCGCTAAACCAAATGGGACCACCTTGGGGAGATCCAAGGTTATTATAAAAAAAACATTCCGACGAATTGATAAAATCCTCCTTTTTTGAAGTCGATTAATAATAAAAACTTTTTAACAGTTTTTGAGCCTGAAAATTTAAACTTCTATTGTAATTTAAAAAAAAACGAAAGATACATACGTATATGTATATTAATTCGTTCAAATCCACTGATCATGGTATATTTTTATCATATATACTATTTCCTTGTACGTAATTTATTTTAATCCACCATTTGTTTTTATGAACTTTACATGTAATTATTTCCGCAAGTAATGCACTTTTCGTAAAAGCAGAATTCCGTAAAAAATGTCCGGCTAGTTAAAATTTATGAATAACTCTATTTGCTTTGAAAGAAATTTCGATTATTGTATATCGTTAGAAAGGGCATAAACTGAAGATATTTTTTGTAAAATTAGAACTACAGAATAACTTTTAGTTTTTTTTTTATTACAACGCGAAGTTCGCCTTTAAGGTCTTTTTAACTTCTTTTAGTAGTTTGAGGGCTCTTTTATTTCTAGTTATCATCTGCATCAAATATTAAATTTATAGGATTGTGCTATTAGTTTAGATAAAAATAGGAAATAAATTTTGATAGTTTTCTTGTTTTTAAATAAAGTTATCGAAGTTCTAAGTTTTGGAAATGTCGAATTTCGTTAAAATTAAAAAAAAATTCTTAAAAAAACTATGGGGGCCTAGGATAAATTTTTGGTTCCGAACACATAGCACACGACCCCAACTATCTCCCATTTACGTATGTTCAACTGTCTGCCAAAAACTCTGTATATTGAAGGAGAAGGTTTCCTCCTACCATCAAAAATTTATTATGCAAAAAACATATGGGTGTTTCCATACAGCCGTACGCGACATTCGTACGCGTATGGAGTAAAATAAATCTCACAGAAATAGAAGTTACTGAAAACCCAGATAACGGTTATGTTGCAATCAAAGGGTACTATGCTTGAGAAAAAAATGGGCAGCCTCGAAACTTTGGTGTGGAAAATATCCGTTCAAAACAAGGTGATAACGTACGCGACAAAAAAAGAAGTGGTTTCAAGGCACATATACATATATGCGAAAGTCTGCAAATCGTGAGAGTTTTTCTTTCCTTTAAAAATTCCTAAACTACGCTAAACAGTGTACCTATACAATCCTTTCATATTTAAAAATAAATTATCGCTGGTTAGTTTTATATTTAAAAAACAGAACATAACGTACGCGACATTTTTTTCATCATTATATTTTTGTTAATATTGCTTTTAAACGAATTTTTAACGCAAAAAAAACATGATTTTTTTGTAAAATATACTTTTCATTTTGACTTCAGCGCCACCTAGCGGGTAAATTTTCGGAAATCTATGACTTACGATGTTTCATCTACACATACCAAAATTGAGCCAAATCCGACCATAAATAAGGTTTTTCAAAATATCTTGACACTGGCGCCACCCAGCAAGACCATTTTTCGCAAAAATGTTTCTGCTTACATAGCCCGCATATATTACAAAAAGCAGTCAAATAGGCCCATAAATACGTTAGATATATGACTTTTGTTTTTTTTTTCGCTGTTGACATTCTGGTGGAAACGCCCATATGTATTAACATTTTAAAATGATTTAAGTACTTTTAGGTAAAACTTTTTCCAAGGATAGGTACAATTTAATTAATTTTAATTAAATTTAACTTTCCATCCATTTGCTTACCCTTCCGGTTTTAAGTTTTTACCCCGCATCCAGCCCCTGCTTGCCCGCGCTGCTGCGAGCGGGCTGTTCTACCTGCCCATCCCTAATATATATATGTATATATAACTACTTTAAATTGGATGTTTATACCTTACATGAACATGAAATTGTCATATATAATTTGGTCCGATGTTTGTAAGTACCAGAAGAGGAAGAGATAGACCCGTCTGTCTGGGTGAACGCAAATTAGTCGCGCAGTTTTGCTAATCATGCATATATGTATGTACTTCTAGTTATCATTAACTAATAAAAAGATTCGCACACAGTTCAAGCTAACATCGTTTAGTGTTGTTTTATAAGTAAGAATTTAAAATTCATTAATATACTCTTATTTTAAGTGCCAATCATGACATCGAAAAACGCTCCAAATAAGCTCACGAAGCCTGTACATTCTAGCCACAGCACTTAGCTGCCATAAATGTTAACAGCTGATAGTGTTACGGCACGCTTTTATGTAACCAAATACTTATGAATCAATCGTGATCCCGCATCAATCAAAATATATTCAACATACTCGTACATACAAACCTTTAAGGGAAGATGCATATGCAAGTACTCGTACATATATGCACCGACACATTTGCGAATGCAAATGCAATGAAATCAAAATAGTGTACTGTGGTTCAGCAAAATCTAGCTCTGTCATATTTTCGTAGAGTGAAGTGTTGATTCAATAAAAAAGCTGATTTTAACATATAACATTTTACATTCTTACTTCATATGTATGTCTATCCCACTTCATTATTTTCGCAAGTAGCCTTCATTATTTTCGCAAGTAGCGTAGAAAGTAAAAAGGCTCATATGAAATTTTTGTTTGACTGCTCAAACCTGACTAGTATTTCGTTCAAAAATGCTTAACAGTAACATTAGTGATGCATTAGTGGGGCACTACGGACCACCCCCACATTAATGCTGTCGACGTTGCAGGTAGAATTGCCACCGCGCGAACAGCTATTACTGGAAGGCAGGGTTGGTGGTGGAGTCTTCTGTCGAGAGCTTACGATCAGCACTAAGTTCAGGCTGCCGCTCGAAAATCTGCAATCACAAAAGACGGCCAATTTATTCACCACTCAACTCGTACATCTCAGAGAGCACTCTTCAATAAACCGACATATGCTTATTAGCTTTATGAGGTGGGTTTTGTCGAAGGCTGAGGTGAGCTCAGCCGATCCAGAGTCCAGTGAAGGTCCCACTAACCCCCACCAAATAAAACACAGTATTCTTGTGTATTTAAAACGAGCACACACACACACACGGCGCTATGACTAGAGCAGTGTCCGGCAACCTTAGTCCAAAGGGAGAGAGAGAGAGAGCGTACGTTGTCGAGAGGTCGTGTCGGAGCGTATGGCGGTGAGTATTGACGGTTCAACTGTACTGCTGAGAGCGCTAATAGCGCGACGGGTGACTCATAGCAACGGCGGAACAACGGGTGAACGACGGTGAGAGCGCTAGCAGCGCGACGGAGAGTTCACAGTAACGGCGGAGTGGCTGGTGAGCAACGGTGAGAGCGCTAGCAGCGCGGCGGAGAAACTCACAGCAGCGGCGGAACAACGGTGAGAGCGCTAGCAGCACGACGGGACAGCGTCTTCTTGTAGTGGTGACTCGGCAAATGCTGGAGCGACCTAGCAAGACTCAGACACCGCCGTTCCCATATTCGCACTCTACATAAGTAGGGGCTGGAACGGGTGGGCGGTGTCGGAGACTCAACCGGCCGGTGTCATTCTAGGATGCCTTAAGAGGCGTGCAAGCCTAGTCAGCCGGCGGGTTGAGTCGTACTCGGTTTGGCTTAACCAGCCAGCCACCAGTGATGTAACCATCATACAGTAAACTGGCTGGTTAAACCTAGCTAGTTAGACTGGCCAGCGACAATTGCTGCGGACAGCATCTAGTCGCCGACCAGTCGAGCCGGCTACTCACCTAGCAAGACTAACTTGACTGCGCACTTGTTCCGCTTTTTATACTTGTTGCGCTGCCTGCTATTTGAGAATTTGTCGGGTGTCGTCCCGAAGTATGCAGTGTGGCGAACGAAGTGGTTGGTGAGTTATCTGAGCATGCTGTTGGCGCGATGCTTGTACCTATGTACGGTGGTGTATGTATGTATGCTAGTTTTTTGTATGTACGGTGGTGTGTATCTGTATGTATATACAGTGGAGTTATTGTAGCGTAGCCAGTGCTACGTTACAGCTTATTAGCTTTCGGTCTGACCATTGCCTAACCTGACGACATCGACTTAACTGCAGTGAGGGTGTTCATCCTGACACTTTCGGATGAAGTTAGATGACCGGGTATCATTTTGGCCAAGAGACTCACCTAATAACACAATGTGGAATAAATACTAGGAGAGGCATCACCGCCTTATATGAAAAGGTACAAAGGATGTTATGTGTGCTCATCATGAGAGCGCTACGCTTCTCTTCATTCAGGTCCCTCGAAATTGTGCTTAATCTCCCTTATGGGCCTTTCAAGTAAACTACTGGAAAATTGCCATGCAGGCAGACAAAATGCTCTGGCGAATGCTCCTGTTGAATTAAAGTCTTCTGACTACACGACAATTACCTCCAGTTTAAAAAATGGCTCTACCACACAGATTTCCTATACTGCCATATATACCGACGGCTCCAAGTTGGAACCGAGAGTTGGAAGTAGTGTACAATCACAGGGGCTTTCACTAAAATTATGTTTTCATTCGGCAGATAACTGCAGTTTGTCTCAAGCTGAGTTGCGAGCAATCAAGAAATCCGCGCTGTGACTTATTAAGGCTAATCTTAACTTACACAGAATCATCAGCTATCGAAGGTGGGCATACTCTAAACGATTTCGCAGTGAATTACACCACAAGGGTGATTTGGGTTCCAGGACACAGAGTAATTGCTATCAGGTAATTGCTACAACTACGTCCCATGAAACGTTTATACAGCTTTCATCCTACAAACGATGCCTTTAAATCTTAATCTTAAAATTTGGCCCAGACTCAACAAGGATAGGTCCAGCGCTGTTATTATCCCCGAACGCCCTCAACTTAGGATGGTTGTTGTAGTCATCACTGCATCTTGATCTGGATGAAGACAGTCCCTACAACCTAACTTAATCTAACTTTAAAATAGTAAATGATTTTGTTTAACGGATAATAACTCTAGCCAGCAGGTGCTACTTTGGGCTCGGTAGGCAATTGGAAAACAGATCCCTCGTCAAGCCCACCCTTTTATATGGCGCAGAAAAATGAGCGATGTCGAACAAAAATAAGAAGGCTTTAGGGGCTTTCAATAGAACTATTCTACGTTAGTTCTGTCATCCATTCGCATAGGCGATATGCCCCGAAGAAGATGGGATGACGAACAGCATGAGCTTTATAGTGAGATGGAAATTGTTGCCGTTTTGGTTCTACCAAATTTGATTAAAAAATTTTCTAGATTTTAATTTTGGTGGATTGGTAGCTCTGATAAATTTTACCAGACGATGTTTTGGACTTCACTCGAATAAGGCTATAACATGCATTGTATATGAGTATTATTTATGAAAAAAAATTCATCAAATAATTTATATATAAAAGTCAATTGAGCTATTGGGACCATCACTGAGTAGGATTGAGATCAGGAGACCGTTTAAAAAAATCTTAATGAGAAAAGACTTGTGGCTTTCTTAAGGCAAGATCGTAGTACCTCCCTCCGTAAAACTTCGCTGACTTCTGGGATGAAAACTGATTTAAATGATTTCAATTGGCTTTTTCTAAAGTTAACTCAGCACCATTTAGGGGAGTTCTACAAAGACCGGAACAGATAGGAAACAAATTAAGCAAGGTCTGAGTTATACTATAGATCACTGACGATCAGCGAGAGCTTTTACTCCGTGCGCATCCATACAAAATGTACGGAAAGCTTGAAAAACCTTTTTTCCTACGAGCATCAAAACTTCCCAACCAAGCGCTCTTAATTTTTGCGTGTGGTTCGGCGTTGCCATAATGGCGTACAACACTTTTACTCTTAATCAATTCTGGTTGGTATTTTAATTGGTCTAAATTGCTGTTCACAGTAGAGGGTGGAATCAATTGTTGGCAGGGGGTAGAGCTTTATCAAAAAGAGTTCCCATCTAGTCACACCGGGCACATTATAGTCCAATGCCTAAATATGTGTGTCGGAGAAAGCTATTTCCAAATTCAGAATCTCATTTCTCATAATTTCAGGCAGAACCCTTTTCCTGAAGGGTTTATAGTTAAAGTATTTACTCTCGGGAGAATCTAAGTCCGCTGAGAGAAAACTTTCGGAATGATTTAGAATTGTGCTGACAGCACAGCCACAGAAAAAAAAATTGTTCAGGGTTCGGGGATCAGCCTACCCTTTCCGTAATGTATTTTGATGCGATGAACACGAATCTGAAGTCCATTTTTTTCCATCACATTAGAATTTTTCCCTAACCTCAAAAATCATAGCGGATATTATGTGGCAGGCACTTTTTTGAGGTGAAGAAAAATTCCTAACGTGATGGAGCAAAACGGACCTCAGATTCGTGTTCAACGCATCAAAATACATAAAGGAAACTATAGTCTGATCTCCGAACCCCAAACTTTTTTCTTGTGTGGCTGTGTTGGTTTTGACACCATTTATGAAGCTTCCTCTTTCTTGGATCAGAATCTTTCGAGCGAATGTGATCCAATTTTCATCGCGAATGATCGAACCCTTCATGAGCGGCTCTTTCTAACACATCAAAAACAAGGCATTTTTTAACCTTACCCTTTCTTGAAGTTGATTTTCAAAATGTGGCAATTTTTTTTTTTTAAATTGGCCTTGTTCAAAGCGGTTAAGCAATGACGCCCTCGAACACAATAGAAGGACCAATTGTAAAAGGACCTGTTTGCGCTCGGGATAAACAATTTTATAGTGCCAAATAATAATAATAATAATAATAATAATAATAATAATAATAATAATAACTAATGATTAATATTTAATCCCAACGGTTTTACCCTCCATTCCCGCATGACTTACGGAACCTTTTTTTATTTTTATTTTTTGGTGCCGAGTCGTGGAAATCAGGAGTTTGTTAATTTTTTAGATCTAAAACTATTCAGCTACAGAATTAAATTCATCAGCCGATTGGATATGATAAAGATATTATTTCATTTATTGAGAGAGGGCAGCATAGTTTTCTTTACAGTACAAAGCGATACGTCAAACGTGCTGGAATGAGAGTTAAAATCCTCGCACAAACAACGGAATGGCTCGTGTAATTCGAAATTAATTTTGCATGGCTTTAAAAACAGAGGTCGTAAGTGTATTGATACTCGAGAGGGAACGCCAAAGTTTACTTCAGCCAGAAGAGCTGGGCTATTTGTCAAACCAGTCATTAATTTTACGATAAATATTATTTCTAGCATTTCTCTACGACTTGCAAGTGAAGGCAAATTAATGAGCGTTAGACGATTAGTGTAGGGTGGGAGATTGTACTCTGAATCCCCGTTAAAATCACACAAAGCAAAAAGTAAGAATTATTTTTGAATTGATGCAATCCTTTCGGAATGAACTTCGTAGCGGGGATTCCAAACAATAGATCCGTACTCTAATATTGCTCTAACTAAAGTTGTAAAAAGAGTTTTAGTAACATAGGGATCGCTGAATTCTTTTGACCATCGTTTTACAAACGCAAATACGCTTTTGGCTTTATTGACTGTAACATTTATATGAGGATTGAAATTGAGTTTGGAGTCCATTGTAAAACCAAGATCGACAAAATTGGATACATTTTCCAGATAATAATTCGATATTGAATAAAAAGCTGGTTGAACTGTCCTTCGACAGAAGCACATAACTTAACATTTTTTAAAGTTTAGTGGCATATAATTTTCATTACACCAAGTGACCACGCCGCTTAGATCTGCTTGTAAAAAAGACCTTTCTTCGATAGAGGAATATTATTTAAAAAGTTTTACATTACAGTTTTTAAATATCTTATTACGGAAGAAATATCATTTATGAATATCAGGAACAGAATCGGGCCAAGGTGGATTCCCTGAAGAACTCCTGAAGAAACGCGAATAGCGTTGGAAGAACAATTTTTAAAAATAACTCTTTGCGTTCTATCGTGGAGGTAAGAAGAGATCCAATTAAAAAGACTAGGCTGAAAACTAGGGTGTTCCATTACTCGTCTTTTCCCCAAAACCGGTTTTCGAGTTATTCGAAAAGTTGCAATTTGAAAAAAAAAACGACTCCCGATTTTGATATTGAGAAAAACCCGGATAAACCGGTTTTATTTTACACAGTTTTCATACAGTGAAAATGCTTATGCTGGTATGAAATCATGACCGAAAATTACAATAAAACTATTAACATAAAGATAGCCTTTATTTAGAAAAGAGTAAAGCAAAATAATTTCAAATTTATTTATATCAAAAGTAAAACAAC
This sequence comes from Rhagoletis cerasi, assembly GCA_029783565.1. NCBI lineage: Eukaryota > Metazoa > Arthropoda > Insecta > Diptera > Tephritidae > Rhagoletis > Rhagoletis cerasi. The sequence continues at coordinate 12,171 of JAPVRG010294504.1, forward strand.
CAAAAATCAGTGCAAAATTCGCGTTTGGAATTATTTTACCACTTTTTTTATTCCTT
>JAPVRG010294512.1:3573-15483 GCA_029783565.1 Rhagoletis cerasi
AAAAGTGTTGCCAGTTTCCTCATTTTTAAATAAAGTGATTGAGATTTTAAATTTTGGAAATGACGAATTTCGAATAACAAAAATCTTAAAAAAAAAACATGGAGCGCAGGGTCCAATTTTTGTGGCTGAACACATAGCAGATGGTCCCAGCGGTTTAATTTTGGCATCGTTTATATTTTATTAGTTTATATTTTACATATCTAAGTAAAGTGAATTTTTACATACATACATGTATTCATATGTACATACTTAAAGTTTTTAGCCTAAAAGTGTGTGTCAACAATAACTTTCAATGTTTTTATTTAAAACAATTTTTTGTATTGTAACATATTTTAGACACCCTTAAGATATGCTATCCGAAATTTCGACGATTTTTCAAAACCAGGCCGTATTGCGAAACATCATTTTTTCAAAAATCAAGACCTAGCAACCCTGTAGTAAAATGTACTAGTTATAAACTACCTCACAACTAGTATGAACCGCAAGCCCAACTAGTCAGCCAAATATCTTTTTTCCATACAAGCAACTGGTATTTTTAACATGGGGATGTCCTACGGGATGGCAATTGTCAGATTTCGATCAGAAATAAACCAGTTTCATACTAGTTTAAAATAAAAACGGAAATTTATAAGGCTTCTTAAATCTATTTTATTTTCTCGTTTTAATGGTTAAAATATACTGAAAAGAATTATTCTTTTTTGTGTACTTAACTGTTTTAAAATGTTGAAGTCAAATGAAATAGGGCATGAATAAATCGATTGTAATTGGTACAAATCTGGTTTTCTTCGGACTAGTTCGATTTCAGTCAGGAAATTCTAGTTGTAAACTAGTATTTTTTCTGACTAGTTTGGTGTTTCACTGCAGGGTATGTACATACGCACACACACACACACACACACACACACAAACCCACTTAAAAAGATGCGTAAACAAAATAACTATGCTGCAGATATTTGTGAGTGCGCACTAGCAGTGGAAGTAGCAGCAGCAGCTGGCGGAACAAGGAAGTGCTTGACAGCAGCAGCAGCAGAATATACTCAACGCTTAAGAAATGACACTCTGTATTTGCGTATGGAAAAGGATAAGTCAGTAAAGTACATTTTGAAACTGATGCCTCAAGCAGAGGATAGATGATAGCAGAAAGCTACCGGAAGAGTTGCCTAGAAGCAAAATAGCTTCTCTTACTATGAGAGCCCCTCTAGGAAAATATGGGTGTGCGTGCGCAAGTGTAGAAAGTCGAAAGTAAGTTATATGGTTGCCTAGTTGAAGTAACACTTGAAATTGTGTGAAATAAAAAGAACACAGAATTACAAAATATATCGTCGGTGCATACGAAGACAGACACGCGAGTTTTTTGACGACGAAAAAGGACCCGTAGAAAATAAGTCGAAGAAAGACGCAAAAAACATAGCTTCTTATCGGGCCAAGGACTGTCACTTCAGCATTATTTCCCAGAAACTATTTGGTGAATTTGTATGCTGCTGCTGCTACAAAAATAAAACGCGCAAAAATGGTTGATAAGTTTACGTGTCTTTCTTCGCCGAACGTTTTTTTACGAGTTTTTTTCGCGGTAAAATTTTGTATATGCTATATCGTAAGACGATATTTTATATTTTATATTTTATATTTTTTAAAATTTATTTTGGAAATCGGAAAAGTTTATATTATCTAATCAAAAATTTTCTTTTTGAAAACATATAAAAACCATGAAAAATTAATTTAACCAATAAATATTACAAAGTATATTTAAAACAGGTACAGATATAAATCCTACATATGTATGTATACAATTTGACAGGGTTGCCAGCTATACAAAGTAATAACACCATTTGTTGTTGTTAATGCAATGCTAAAGAAATCTCTTTCTGCTTTTGAGTTAAGCCAACTTGGTAATACTCCCGCTGTTTGCTATAAAATTTTACGTCAATCCAGCTGACAGCAACTAAGCTGATTGTCATGTTGGTAGTAAATTTTGCATTATTTTCGCAACCAACCGTTCGTCATCATGGGCTTTGTTGTATATACTGCTGTGGAAAAGAATTTAAATTGCATGTCAAATTGTTATTTTTCCAACACTATTGCATGTGCTTGCGCGCATTCCGCTGAACATAGGAACCGAAAAAAGTCACAAAAAGTTTCAATTATAATTGAGTGCAGTTAATTTGCATTGTTTGGTGAAGTCAAGAAGGATTCCACTGCTTGAAATGCGTGCAAGAAAGGAAAGCATGGCGTAGTAGAGGAGCCAAATAAGTAAAAAATATGTTTTATCAATTTAGAAAAAAATATTTCAAATATTAACGGAAACAAATCGGATCCAAATAGTCAAAAACTTACCTCACTTTGATTGCTGAGGATTTAATTTTTTGGTTGACATATAAAAACAGGGAAATCTAAATGAAATATTACCACACCACACTAAAAGAACTTCGGAGCATTTACTCTGAATACGTCTATAGGAAGCTTGAAAAGGCTTCTCCCCCGCAATAAGATTTCGTCGTGACTAATCAGGGTTCCAGTTTTTGCAGAAACCTTTTACTTCGAATGACACCTCACTTTGCGCTTTTTTATTTGTATTAAAATGCTTTTTGTGATCAATCGAAAGTTTTCAGCATTTAATATAAATAAAATTGGTACCCTTTTCAGAATGTAAGTCTCGCACTCAATATGGCAACTTATAACCAAGAAAAGTTTGCAGCTTTGGCTAAAAAGTAGCTCGCGGACCAAGATTTTTTAAATTTTTAAAATTTTAAATCAGTTTTGGCTAGAGAGAGATTTTGATCTGTGTGTGCTTATATAAAAAATAGTCGGTAATTTATGTAATAGCCACGGATGCCTAGCTTTGGAAAGTTCTAGGTACAATTAATATGTGGCTGACACAAAATAAAAGCTCCCTTCCGGGCTCATTCGGATGTAAAATGTATGTAAGTTTAAGAGCTCGACCGCGTGCTTATCAAAATACCTGTTCATTTTTATATACACCAGTCACGATCTAAAAATATTCGAGGGGATAAGCTTTATAAACCCTTCTTTATAAATATTATGGGTTAAGGGCTCTCAAGGTGTAGTATATTGTTTAATTTCGTGGCAAACCGGTAAAAGCGTACTAAGGAAAGAAATCAAATTTCGTTCCAGAAGAAGCCAAAACCTGATGTGAATCCCTATTGATGTTGAATCGAAAAAGGAAACTTTTAGTCTAAAGCTCTCCTTTCGTCGTTTGATTAGATTTTGTTATGGGCGCGCATGAAATAAAAGCTACCTCTGGTCGTCGCTGGTCTAAGTATATCGGAGCTGGCCGCCATATAAAGCTTCAGGGTAAAAGCTCTTTCAAACCAACATTGGTCTACATTTGTTTGTTTACTCTGTCCTAATGGCGAGCGCAATTTATACGAGAGAGCGCAATTAGCTTTTCTTTGACTCCTTGGGTTGTTAATAACTGCTTTTCCTTAATTTGAAATTTACATTCCAGCATTCGATTTCATATCTAAGATGGTGTTGTGTAAAAAGCTGCATGTGTAGACAGTTTCTTTTAAGCTTTCTATATACATATTTAATATTGACGTGTAAAAGGTAGAAACTCCTATGTTCATCACTGATTTGAGGTAATCCACATTGACATAAAATTAGGGTTCAAACCGCGAGAGATATTAAGATGAAGAAACCCAACATAGTTAATACCATTTTAGGGACACAGTGCAGTAATAAAAAAATTGCGATTAATGCACGAACCATCAAACATTTTGAAATTTCTCAAGACATAAAAAAACGTCTTTAAACTAACACAAGTAAAAAGTTTCCACATGGCTTTGAATTTTGTTACAGAGTTGTATCAGAGGGTAAACTAAAGAAATATGTAAAAAATGCATTTTCGAAAGACGGGCAAACAGAGTCTTTTGCTTTAATGGCGACTAAAAAAAACATAACATGATCAATAATTTGGATAATAAATAAAAACTTATATGGCAACGTAAAGCCTTATATCTGTGACTGCCAGCATGGGTTCCTCCCAGGAAAATCAACAGTTACTGATTCAGCGATTATAACCAAAAGCTTCATTTCATCAATGGAACAACACGCTCAACTTGATGCCATTTGCGCTGAAGCTTTCAATAAAGTTGATCTGAACATTGTGTTATACTAACTTGGCTAATTCAGTATCACTGGCCCACTACTCAGTTTCTTTAGAAACTTCCTGACTAATAGGAAGTTGATAGTAAGAATCGGCTCCACTAAATCAAATACTATTATAAATGAAGCTTCGGGCACTCCGCAGGAGACGCACATTGATCCTCCCCTTTTCTTGCTCTTCATAAGTAACTTTTGCTGATGATGTGAAACTATTTAGCCTTGTAAAATACCTTCAACGTGACTTAGACGCGTTAAACAAATGGCACAGCTTAAATAATCAAAGTCTCAATGCTGAGAAATGCTATGTTATATCTAACACTCGAAGCCATTTCGCCACGATTTTCAATTAGGGCTCATCTTTGATAGCAAATTATCATTCTCATCTCATGCGGACTACGTTGTTAACAAAACGTATTCAATGTTATAATTTATGAAACGAAACTGTGAAAGTTTCAGGGAACTTTTTACCATGAAATCTCGTTATGTGTCTTTAATTCGCAGTATCCTTGAATATGAAGCTGTCATATGGAATCCCCATTACGTTTCGCACTCGCGGCGGATAGAAATGAGCCAGAAGAAATTTACTAAATTCACACTCATTTAATAAAATTCACTGGCCTTATGGGGCATGCGATGGCGCCCATACTGGCGTGCCTTTTTTAGTACTTTCAATTGCTCGCCTACTGGCGTCCCTAATGGTACCCTTAATGGTATGTCGCGCTACGATTCATGAAGGAAATTGCTGGCACTGCAAGCACTGTCGGACAGGAGATCCTTCTTATCTGTCATATTTGCCTACAACATATTATCCGGAAGCATACAATCCCAAGAAATTAGCAATCTCTTCAAAGCAAGTGAGTTGCAAGCATTTTATTTAGGCTACATACAGAGTATCCTATGCATATAATGAACCAATAGCAAGAATTATAAGGCTTTGCAAATCTCACGCCTCACGTTAAAATTTTAGTGATAATAAATGTAATTTTAAAATTTTCACTTTAAAATCTATAATTAATGTATTATGGCAATACAAATTTCTGTAGACTAATGGAAATGAAATAAATATATGTAGGTCGGAAAATGTTGCTGTGAGAAACAACTAAATTTGAAAACTAAAATAAAATTTTTGCGTAGAACACATATATAAACATAATAAAGATGAGACAAAAAAGTAATTCAGTATGTAGCTATTGATCACATTAAATTATTATTTTCGTCACATAGTTACTACTAATTTAGGGATACTATTTGTTCTGTGTTACTTTCTATTATTTTTTTGTTTGTTTTTGAAACAAAATCACTTGCAGCTCAATTCTTTACGTAAAACCTTTCGTCCACATTTAAATCAGACTTAATGATTATTTTTGTGTTTTAATTTTGAATGGACACATAGATTATTCATAAAAACGTCTCGCAAAGGCAAAAATAACAAAAACGAAAAACGAATTATATATGAAACTATCTACATTGGTTTAAGCATAATCTTTGTGATTATTAATCTATTTTCACTACGTATATTTATTAGCTAAAATTATTGGAATTTAAATATTTTTCTTTAACGCTAATAAATAGTAAGCGATAAAAAATTAATTAACAACAAAATTTACAATTTGTTTTGTATGTGAAAGACGAGAGTTTTAAGTAAACATTAAAATATTTACAAAAGTGCAAATTAAAGAAATAAACAAGCTTCTGTAAGTGTATATATGTTAGTATAGATAAATGTGTATGGAAGTACGAAAATTAACCCTGCAGTAAAAAATATTGTAGGAAATCGCCTAATGACAGCTCACGTTCAGACTGTTATCGCACTAGTCCGAAGAGCATGTGTACATAGTGAGTTAATTGGAGTATTAAAGAGTATTCAAGGCCGGGCATACGGAATAACAAAAGAATAAGACTACCAATTTGAGCTAAACGTTTAGCAGTTGCTACCCTTCGTGTTCGGGCTAAGCGTCGTTGTGTTGTTATGTGAAACTTCTCTGAACGGCCGGAAAGTGTGTCGTGCAGAACACGCTAGGTGGACAAAATTATTTACGCATATTTTTGGGGCACAATAAGGATGCTGATTTCCGTTATACCATCGATTTTTCAGATTGGTCCTTGTTTGCGAATTATTGCGAACTTTGCGAAATTTTCGTTTGCTGAAACTCGGAAAGCTAGATTTTCTACCATTATAGGAAAAATTTTCATATGCAAGCGATTACGGTAGGTTAGAACTCGCACAAATGGGGCCTTCTACGTGAAAAGTACATTTTAAAGAAAGGCACACGAATTTTAGTTCGTTTATTTTACGGTCATTTTGTTGTAAATCGAACAGCTGTCACCAATAATTATTAGGTACCCCTTGGTCTATAGCAATGATAGCCAAAACCGAACGCGCGCACACAAAAATATTTATGCTGGTGTTCGGTGGTACATAGCTTTCGCGTACACAGCTTTGCGTACGTGTGAATTGCCGATCGTATCTGTGTGAAAATTACGATTATTGTCGGCCTCGCGAGGCTATGGGCTGCCTACCACTGGTCTATAGTTACGAATTGGCCTTTAATTAAAAAAACTACGCACCTAGAGAATAATATTTGTCAAAAATTTAACGAAACATTTTCCTTACATATATTTTGCAAACATAAGCGAAAGAAAGCCTACAAGAAAGCCCTCTCAACGAAGCTGAGTACAAACATAAGTGTCCAAATTTAAAGTCCTTCCAAGGATTTTCCAAGGACTTTGAAAAAGGAGGATATACAATTCACGACAGTTATTTACTCGTTTTCCACGGAAACATAAGATTTTCTGGAATATTTTTCCGCATTAATTTCTATTACGTTTATCGGCCTTTAGCCAATCTCTGAAAAAATTCTTTACTTGTAACATAATGAACAAGCTCCACAAAAAATTAAAAAAAAAAAATAGTTGTACTTTAGGGCTTTTTATGCAATTTCCCGGCTTTGAATCCTAAAAGATAACTAACGCTTGGCAAACTCTTCACATTTAGCCTTGCAGAGAACTTAGAGGTAGAAATAATAGCAAACTCCATTAGGTATTATAACAAACCTTCACTGGCGTTTGCGAGGGGAAGTTTACCCTCCAACCGTTTCAATAAGCCCTGGATCTTATAGATTTTTTCCAATACTAATTCTACGGACAATCCCATATGAATTAGTAGTTCTTGCGCAAAATTTTATTGGCTTCTGTTATCAAAAAAAAAAAAAAAAAATTATATCTCAGTCCGATCAGGCAAAGTATGTATGAATCAGTACTATTGAGAGTTTGGCATGGTTTCACACTTGCATTTATTAATGTTCTGCATGAATTAAGGACTTAGAAGTTTTAAGCTGATTCTGAACTAGTGCACTCTTGAACTAGCTGTAGAAAAATTCTTAACTGATTAAGTCTTAAACTTGTTTTTTCCTATTTTTTACTCTACTACAAGTTTTGAACCACATGGACAATCGAACTAAATAGTTGCTGTTTACTGCAGAGTATTAAATTTTTACATTTTTAAAATAATTTACAGTGGAATAAACCTAACAAAAATAAACGTAAATATTTTTAATTAGTATGTGTTTGTGTGTTCTTGGTTTTTATGTTTGTGTTAATTTTAATGACAGCTATTTTTTAAACATTTCATTTATATTTTTTTAGTTAAATTTTTTTTAAGTATTTACATTTATCCATTTAGCTTACCGCTAAAAATTTGAAAATTTCAAAAAAGTTTTGGTTTCCTACTTACATTTTTTTCTTTTTCTGGCTTTGCATGTTGTGATTTTGTTGTAGTGATTTGTTGCTGTATGTTTTAATTGAATTTTTGCTGTGTCAATTATCTAAATTAATTTCAGAATTTACGCTTTCGATTTGCTGTCTGTTGGCAACAAATACACTCAGTATGTATTACGTTTGTTACAAACAGTTAATTTACACATACATACATATATTCTAACTTTAAATAAAAAAGTGTATGAAACAAATTGTACTTAGTTTATTTATTTAGTTAATTGTTTGTATGTTTGCTTTCAAGTCGCACACAAATATTTTTGGTGCATTTGTTTAATATATTGTATGCACTTAAAAATGATGTAGATTAATTTTTAGTTTATTTTGTTTTGTTTATTTTAATTTTATTTAATTTTTTTTATTTAATTACAGTGTATTTTATTGGCATTTTATTTTAGTTTATGCAAGTAGTTCACCGCATTGTTGTGGACGCACATATACATACATACGTAGGTACTAGACTGTGCCAAATAAAACTGCTCTTTTTTTGTATGTCCCATTAGAAAATCTCGTTGTCGGTTGCAAAAATAGAAAAAAATGTTGTCAAATTTCAGCCCTCTATATTAATTTTTATCTCAGCGCTCTCGAAAATTACAGTTTTCAAAAAAAAAAAAAAAGTCCGCTAATTTTTCATAAACAATGAAATAGCAAATAAATAAAACAAGATTGTAGCCCATATAATTTCAGTACAATAAAATGCATGTTTAAAGTAACTAGGACTTACCGTTGATTTTTGGTATTTTTTTTTGCTGAAGGTGTTAGTCCTTTTCTTCCACACGAAATATATTCGACCATTTTTTATATGGAAGAATATGAGCATCATCTTCAACAAAAAAGTAAATTGCCAAAATTCAACGGTAAGTCCTTGCTACTTCAAACTTGCACTTTATTATATTAAAACTGAATAGACTACAAGGTTGTTTTATTTATTTGTTATATGTATTTCTTTATAAAAAGAATAGCGGATAAGAATTTTTTCATTGAAAATTCTTATTTTTGCGAGCGCTAACTGAAAAGTGAAGATAGGGAGCTGCAACTTTGACACAATTTTTTTGTGACCGACATTTTCATATGGGATCGCAAAAAAATAGTAAATTTATTTGACAGAGTCTAGTAGGTATGTACATATGTATGTGCATGTGTATGCATGCTTATAAACTACTTTATAAATAGACAAAAGCACATTCAGTCGTTGAATTAAACATTTTTTTGCACTTACCTCAATTATTGCTATATTTAGTTTAAATAAATTTTGTGAAATATTAGTTTGTTTTACTGCGCGAAAAAAACATTTTTTGTTTATCTATAAAACCTTTTTTGCACGTAATACTCAGCGTGCGTTTGTTACTTCTACTCGCACCTTTAGTCTCAAACGAGCTAAACTCAAGAGTAAGCGTAACGGGATCTTCATATTTGCTGGCTCTGTAAACGAACGAGAGCACGAGAGCAAAGAATTTACAAGTCCGCAGTAAAGCTTTTTTAACGCTCGCATGCTCTCTATTCTCCCAGAATTCTCACTCTCATTCGCTCACTTTCGCCAGCACTAAATTAACCTGCATAGTTTTATGACCTTCTGTATCCATTTAGGCATTATAACTATTTTTATTTTGTTTTCGTTTTACTCACTTTCATACATACATATATGCTAAGTTATTCATTACACTTGTCGTCGGTAGAAAAAAATGTGGCATTTGTTGATGATTGTTTAACTACAACAATTTAATATTTCATATTCCTAGTTATACATACACATAAATATATATGTATGTATATATATTTATAAACTCGTTTACTGTTGTAGTCTCAATTCAGCTGATTGGTAAACACTAGTACTTCATAGCTCTTTTTGTTATTAATAAATTTTTTTTTACTATATAGTAAATTTATCATACCTGGATGGCTGAGTAAGTGTTTTTGTTTTTAATATATTCTCGCCTTTCTCTGTTTTTGCCGTAATTTACTCACACAACACTATTTACAATGCTTACAACTAAAACTTATGAAATACTTACGCTCATATTGCGCTTTCTCCATCTTTATTTCTCACTCCTTTAAGCTGTTCCGCGCGCTCAAGAGCTGAAGAGAATTTTAATCTCACTTATACTCACAACTCTCACTCATTTCACAACATGCATATGCACTCATAAGTGTGTATTTGCATGCGTCTGTGCATAAATACATTAACTGATTTTGAGTGTTTTGTTAATATATTTTTGTTTGTCTATGTTTTACTAATTCTCAACTACTTTACGGCAACAATTTTATTTTGATCAATTGCTCTCCAATAACACGCGTCGTATTCTCAGCTACAACTTCGTCGCGCACAACAACTTTAAACCGCTCATACCCTACCCCACGTTCTCCTAATGTCACCCCACCTCTATTTTCGGCTTCACTTGCATTACCTTCGTGTTCTTGTTCAATAACTATCTTTAAATGTGTCTTCGCATTCTTTGTTAGGTTAGTTTGTTTTGGGCCGTTATGCACGTCATCATTGTTGGTTACTTTTTCTATTTTCTCTACTTCAGCACCCTTTATTTGCTTGAATACTTTGTTTGTTTCGTTTACATTTAATTCAGCGTCTTCTTCTACTGCTATTCTCTCTACGCCTTCCACGCTCTCTCCTCCTCTTTCGTTTACTGTCACCTTGCTTTCTTCACCAGCACCAATAAAGTTTTGTAAAATACGTTCGACCATTGCAATGGCATCGTTGTATTATCCGCGATCATCATCGCGTGCGGCGAAGAGGGTTCGCATCGAGCTGGTGATTAAATTCCACCAGCCCGCTGCGAACCCGAGTGGTCGCTATAAGCTATTCTCGCTGCCCATTTTCAGCAGTTCGAACTTCTTCTTAGCGATTTTGGAATATAAAATATCGATCGGTTGTGATTGATCGTACAAACTGGGCGCTTGCAGGATAATCAGCGCCGTGCCGACCACGCATGCAATCGCGAAGATCCACAGGAACAGACGATCCAATACCATGGCAACATATTTCCAATCTTCTTCCACCTGTAAAGAGGAAAATTTATAAGAGTAAATGTTTTAATAATTGGCAAAAACTAGTTGAAAATGGGCGCTATAAGGGCACGTTTTGAATGATCATATAAAATCATTTTCAACTTGAAGTTTGCATCTATTGTTTTCAAGTCCTAAAGTTAGGACTCCACAAAAAGCTTTTCAGGTGTTGCAACTTTCGACGTTCACGCCGACATGATTATATAATTTAAAGCTGAATAAAGCGCTAAAAGTCTAAAAACTTGATGTGGAGTTCTAACTTTATACGAGTAGTACAGCGAGGCTAGGAATGTAAGACTGGTTTTGCGGGACTCAGGGGGTTGTGGAGCCGCCGATGCCTTGAAGCCAATGGTGGCCAAGGTTTTTTCTTTAACTTAATGGAGTAGTTATTGTAAGACCTCAATCAAACTCTTCCCAAACGCTGTAGTTTACACGAGGTAGTCAAGCTCCAAGAAGATTTTTCTCCACTATAATGTTTGATTTTTACTGACGATTTAAACTCCCACTTTTTGGACAAAAAGTCGATTTTCGTTCTCGGTGACACCTGGTAAAATTTCCTATTTAACTTTCGTGTAGAACATTGTAGCCCTCTAATAAAGATAAGGGCCAAACAGACGTGGTTGGGTATTATTGAAGGTGCTAAAATATATGTAACAAGGAAAGTAAAAAGGGACCTAGGAGCCAAAAAAATCGAATTTTATTTTTTGACTGATTACACTAGTTTACACGAAGAATTAACCTTTGTAAAAAAGTATTTTCTAGGCTCAATTTGGGTCGCTGAATATGAGAACGAAACCCATTTTTTTCCAAAGAAGCGTTTTCGAGATTTTTTCGAAAAGTCAGTTTTTTGGTACCTTTCGCAGTTATTTATCAATATCTTTTGAAAAGATTATCTAATCGACGCAGGCAGTGTACCGTTCAAAAGTATTCAACGCGGGTCGCGATGCTGGTAACAGAAGAAGAGGAAGGCCACCTCTTCGTTGGAAAGACCAG
>JAPVRG010294521.1:0-19399 GCA_029783565.1 Rhagoletis cerasi
ACGTTACCGACTCCATAAGATATGCATGCATATATTAACTGGATTTTCATACAAGCAGAACTGATTTGTTTATGCACATGTATATGGTTATGTATGTTAATTTGTTTCAAAACTACGCAAATAAAAGTTATCACGGAAAGAAGAATTCTCTAGTTTGTTGTACTAAAGCCCTAAAACGGCGTGTGTTTAAATCATAATTGCTAAAAACTGCAGGAATGCCGCTATACGTAAAAAATTGTAAAGTGGAACTTCTTTTTTTATCAGGAACGTCGGAAAATACCAAGGCCCATAAAAAACCGCAGAATATCCCATCCCGAAATACCATAATTTGTATTTTACTACTAACAATGTGGCAACGCCGCTTATAGTATGTACAATTTATGAAACTTCAAAAAAGCCTGTATCCGTCAAAAATATTTGAAGTGAAACTAACTTCTATTTTTTTATCATGGTTGTATCTACTTTCGTATGTCATAAAACAAATTTAACTAAACACAATTTTCATATCGTACTGATTTACAACAGTTGAACAGCCTGAAAATAAAAAAGCATATGATTTGGTGTACTTAATGATATGTAAGGCATTTTTTTTAAGAAAAAGGAATGAAGTAGTAAAGTTGAATTTAATAATTTTGTATTCATCATACGCCCTGTCACACCAATTACCAAATATTCAGAATTGCAAGTTTTCAGGAGATACACAAAGTTTTCTACTAGAAAAGATGTATATGTATCTTTGTAATTAACAAGACTTCGGAGCTCAGCAAAAATTACTTTTGGCAACAAAATATCTCCGATAAACATTAAATTAGTAAATTCAACTTTTATAACAAATTCTGTTCCTCTTTTAAGAAAAATTTTTTCATACCATTAAATAAACAAAATAAAGTGTTTTAGTGTTTGACATGTACTCTCGGGTAGATTAAGTAACAAATTAAAAAATTTGAAAAATATCCTTTAAAATTTTTATCCTTATAATATCCTTATATATATTAGTAGGATTTTAATTAAACTAAGATTCTTCAAAAATCATTAAAAATTAAAAATATTTGAAGGATAATATTTTTAAAGAAAATTTTTGACATGTTCCAGAAGGATAATAGAAAATTAAAGTTATAATTAATCTTGTTTCGAATTCTTCTTTCATTTGATACCCATATCTCCATATTTTGTGTAAACTTTTGGAAATGTATTATAATTTATGGTCCTTTGGAAAAAATCCTGACTACCAGGTAAAAAACCAAAAACGCAGATTTACTAAATATTATGTGCTAATACTGTAGGGAGTATAGTAATACTGTCTTATACAGATTTAAAATGAGTAAATAAACAAAACAGGCGAACTGCACCAAGCTTATTCTGATAACTTTGACTGCAAGTCGGCACGGGTTGCCGTGGTCCGAATTGCATACGATTGTATTAGGATACTTTTTAAGATAAAACCAATAAAATGAGGGGATATGCGTAAAAAAAACTACTTTGGTTTTTTGCGACAGTCTAATGTATATATATACATATGTATGTGCTATAAGAACTAATTGGGTCCTGGGTATGTGCTCAGGCGACGCTTCTACCAACAGCTCAGTCAATCTAGCACAATTTTTAGGGTGCTATAAGGCAAACGGCAGTAAAGCAAAATTTGTTTTATCTCATTTTTGAATGGGAAATAATACCAAATTCTGAATTTTTGTCTCAATTCTCATTGTGTATTTACAACAATTTTGCAAATTTTGTTATAGCAATAATAACATCTAACGTCGCATTTCCGGTGGGGTGACATAAGGCCAATTGCCATATTGCGAATTGATATTATGACTACTTAAAAGGGTCATAATGCCAATAGGCATTACGCCCATTTGAAATCGTCAAAATGCCAATTAACTTCATACCGTTTCGAATTTGACCTTATGGCCATCTACGGCATTTTGAATTGACTTTGTGACCCTTTAGAAAATAATAATAATAATAAAATGCTAATAGTTCACTGTGGAAAACGAAAGCTACCGAATTCAAAGTTTTAATAAAAACTTAGAACTATTTTGTAACCATTTTTTTTATACCCGAGCGCACTTGTGCACAAGGGTATATTAAGTTCTAGTACGGAAATGAAGAGATAAATTAGTTTTCACGAATGAGCTCACTTCTGAATTTTCATATTTTTAACGACACTTTTAACAAAATAAGCGAAACAACTATGCGCCTTTTATCATAATTTTCCGAATAATTCAGAATAATTTGGCTGAAGCCACCGTAAATAAATAAGTGTTATTAAATTAGCATCCAACACTGGTGCCCTTAATCTGGCTGCGGTCAGTTATACGTATTTAATTTTTGATCTGAAAATTAACTAATCGCTTATCACAAATAAAAATGATGCGATTATCGAACGTCGTGTACATCGGCCAAATGTTTGGCCTGTTAAGTAATCTTCGAAAAGAATTCTATAAGTCGCACCGATTTCAAACGGTACGTTAAATACTAGTATATCGATTCCCAATTGAAAAACAAAATCATTCAATATGCGTGTTTACTTAAATACATATGTATGTACGTATATCTAATCGCAGTCGAAATCATTGATCGCCATTTAATTAATGTAAATAAACCACGACACCAAATGTACATCAATATGTATGTATATTTATCCGAAGCGTAAAAAAATATAAAGTCGCAAAATAAAAATGGGAAAGTCGACATTTATAGCAGAAGGCAACAACGAAAGCGTCGTTACCGGCGGAAATGGCCGGAACGCATCTTAAATTCTCCTTGTCATTCTCCTTGAACACCGCGCAGTAACATAAATATCCAAACATTTAGTGCGTACCAGAACGTGTAGGATGTGCAGGTTTTTTCAGGATTTAGTCAAAAGTCGTTCACATACAAAACAGAAAATGGCGACACAAGCATACAAATACATATCGACGGTCCTCTGCAATAACGACACAATTCAAAATTCAAAAAATAAAAACCCTTACTACTGTTAAGTGGCTCATGTCTCTAATCCTGGTCTGATCTATATCTAATCTTCACTAAATACTTTAGTAGTCCTTACTACTTACTTTAATAAGGATTAGAGATGGATTATACATGGGTTAGAGACGTGAGACACTTAACAGTAGAAAGGGTTTTTATTTTTTGAATTTTGAATTGGGTCGTTATTGCAGAGGACCATCGACATGTGTATTTGGTTACTGTTATTTAAAAAAATTTTGTATAAAATGAAAGCAAACAGCAAAGTATTTAAAAGTGTGAGTGATTATCCTTATCTGGACGCATTATTTATTTGCTATAATAAACTTTTAGTACACATCAGTGCCGTGTCAGTTCAGTATCAGTGCCAATCAGTATCGATACACAAAAATATCGTTGCGAACTTATTTAAAAAACACGGAACGAACACGGAACAAACACTGAAGGAGCACTGATGATAAAAACCGGCACTGTACCGGACGTGTCTGAAGAAACCTATTTTAGACTGATGCAAAGATATGTTTTTTCACGGCACTGATTTGTGTGGATAGACCTTTATTGCGGTACTATTTTTAGAGATATTATAAATTTAAACTGTGAATCATTTTTTAAAAATTGTTTTACGTTTTTTCGGAAATCTGTTCCCTCGTTACTCTCACTAAAGAGAGTTAGTAGTTTGACAGTCCCATAGGTTTTAGTCCAGGAAGTACTAGAACAGACTAAAGAGCTGTTTAAATATGACTTTTGCTTCGCTTTGCTTCAGAGTTCCGCTTTCTCTAGAAATGGTTAAAAAAGCATTGGCCCGTAGTTATAGTCCAAATAAAGTCGACTCTAAAGTTAAAATCAGGTTTTTGAAATAATTTTCAATGGGATATCTGTCATAAAAAGCTGCTTGTAACTTTAGAGTCGGCTTTTTATTGACTATAACTACGGGCCATTATGTTTTCTAAAAAACGAATATTAAACAGTGGTTTTGTTATTTACAAACTAAACATACTTAATCTAGACGTAAGCTATTTTTTTTTTTTGTTATTCTCATATATGTACACATGTATATGAATCAATATGAAAAAGCAAAGAGCACTATATAGTGCATAAAAAACACAACTAATACAACTAGTAAAGGCCGTCACAAACAGGCGCGGTATAAACCCGTACGGCATGTTTGCTTATAGCACGCTACTAATTCTCCCATTTGCTGTATATTCTTGTACCGCAGTGTACTGTAATTCCAAAATTCCAATTTGTTGAGCGCTCCTAAGTACAGCAAGGGTACAAAGCATTGTATATCGTACGATATTGTACCGCACCGTGTTTGTTTGAGGGCTCCTTTACATCGATTCAAGGGCTACATCTCACATAAACATACAAACGCGCATTGGCTGGCATATCACACGTAAAAACATACATTCATATATACATTCAAGTGTACGTACATACGCATCATGGAGCGGCCGGCATAGCGACGAGAACAGCGAAGAAACCAAAAGCAAAATCACCTTAATTTGACTTCGACAATTCGCTTGAATTATATGTGTTGACTTATCTACACACTTTGTATCCTTGTGTGTACGTCGCTTTCTTTCTCTTTTCCCCTTTTTCTATGCTATATCTTCCTTCTTACTAATGTAAGGAAATCAGTTTTAAAATTTAACACTCCATTTGTGACATCGCAGGCTAAGAAGTTTCACTTCAAAAATGTGGATACTTTTGGATACTTTTTAGGCTACATTTTTGATAATTTTTTTTGGAGGCTGCGGCAACACTGATCACCTTATATGAATTCGCCTTGTTACTTGCGTTTCGTCGCACGGAAAACGTCCGCGCAAGGCAAATTCATACAAGGTGGTAGCAACATTACAAAAACAACGATCCCATGTATTTTATATTACGGGTGGAATGTCAAAATCCCAATTTGTCGCAAAGTTTTAGCGGGCGCGCTGCCAAATCCGTAAAAGCAGAAACAAAATACAAGTAAGCCAAATGAAAGAGCAAGAAATCAGCTTGCCTGATAGCATCACCTTGTATAAATTCGCCTTGCGTCCACGCTTTCGAAGGCGATGGAGCTGCTGCTTCCGTGATAGGTTTTATATTTCGTTGTTTTTGTAAGGTTTCTGGCGGAAAGTCATAATGCTTGCGAATTTTGTGGCATGTGTCGTTAATATTTCATATTTCACGCTCACTTAACAAAAGCAAAAAATACCAACAACGACAGATACAGTAGCAATATGCTTGCGGCAGAAGCCTCGAGTAACTTCATTTAATTTTCGCGTGACAAAATCAACATTCGCCATGGTGGAGGCCGAGGAGCACACTTATGTACATACATATGACAAGCACATGAAAAAGTGCGGTAAAACGAGGCAATGCTGTCAAATTGCGAAAGCACAAGTCTACTTTCCCGTGTAAACACCAAAAAGGTCCTTTTTGCAGATTTGCTGAAATTAATTTCGAAAAAAAATTCAAGGTGTAACGGCAACTGAAAGTATGCAAATCGCTTTCGAAAAATAATTTCAACTTGCTTTTGCTGCACTAGCAATTTTCATTTCGCTGCATTTTTGACAGCACAATCCAATCGGTTGTGGCCGTGTGGCGGGATTTTTGGCAAATTTGCAACTAATTTATTCTCCTGACCAGTGTTGGTACACGTAGGGATAATTCTACACGTAGGGATTTTAGTCGAAAAAAATTAGTGTAGGGAAGAGGATAGATTTTTAAAAATTTGTGATATGTAGGGATTTTTCGAAAAATCGAAATTTGTATGCAAATTTTTTTCGCTTAGAGTGCATATATGCAGATCAGTTCATATGGCAACTTTTTATCAAGAATAGATATGTTCGAATATCAGCACTAAATCCGAAAAAGTGTTCGAATGGCAGCATGCAATCACCACTAACTTCATCAATGCGAATTTATACAAAGTGGTCGTTGCGGTTGTACTGATTGTCAAAATTATGTGTATGTTGTAAATTTCTGATTGCCATTGTGCGTATAATTTGTAAGTGTAGTTTTTTGTTTCTGGGTTGCGGCTACCACCTTATATGAATTCGGCTATTATGTTCCCGTACAATAAGTTATCAATACAACTTTCTGGGTCAAAAAACGCTCTTAAGAAGAAAACAGCGATAACTACTGTACAGGAACAGGCATAATGCTGCCATTTCTACGCAGGGTTGCCATTTTGACATTTACTTGCAGCATATGTCAAAATTTACTGTCTTTGAAATTTCGTTGCCAGTAGCCTTGCAAATAGCTCTACAAGTTCAAAAATGTAAGTATGTTGGTAAAAAATGTGAATGTATTGAGTTTTTCGGCCAGTCAGTTAAAAGGAATTATTAGGTAAAAATTTTACAGAATTTTGTGGGGAAAAATTTTAATAAGCGTAGGGAAAAGTAGGTATTTTTTTTGGTGAGTGGGGATTTTCCAAAAAAGTATGTACCATCACTGCTCCTGACATCAAGTAATTAAATGTAAATGCATTGAACTTTTTGTGACTGCTTTATACGCATTTTTGCATTTTTAGTTAATATTTCAGGTCAGTAATATTTTTATAAGCATAAAAAGGTCTGCTAGCACAGCCGAAAGTGGAATTTTTTGCATCCAAAGTGTAAACAGACAAAAAGTAGTATCAGAAAGTTCGATTTTCTGAGATTAAAACTGCTTTTGAAAGTCACTTTACATGCAAGGTGTAACTGCTCCTGCCTTCACTTTTGAAAATTATTGAGTTTGACAGACTTTTCAAAAGGACTTGCACTTGCCTCCTCCAACAGCTACTTAAATCAATGGGGAATTGCTTTTAAATTGTTTTTTATTAGCATCTACTCTTCGACCACTTTCAGGTCTGCTTCTGGCTTGTACGCAGAATACAAAGGCGGAAAAATTTTTTGTGTGTTTGGTTGATTGGGGCCTTAATGAATACATAGATTAGGATACACATATGAAGAACTGTGTTTAAAGATAACATGAGCATACGAAAGAATACTGATAGCTTTTATAGATTCTTAGATATCCGGGTATTAAAATGGGAAATACCAATCTAGGCCTGTAAGGAAACTTCTTCTTGTAACCCAAACTAAATGCTTTACATTAGCAAACTCCTTTCATAGATAATACTCGCAAAGCAGCTGGACATTACTTTACTGTCGAAAAATATATGGTAGTTATTGCAGATTTGGACATTATCTGGAATATGGGCCATAGAATTTGAAAACAAAAATTTAGCCAACGTCATTAACATTCAATCAATTTGATGTGTTCGTCGGAGAAAAATTCAGTTGATGGCATCATGAGTGGCATATTGTATACAATTTATCTTTGTTTTGCCTCTACCTCTTTCTGCCTTTTAAAGCCAACTTCCGAGGCATTGATAAAATATTTGCATACACAAACATATGCGTTTAGTTAAGTATATGAATTAATATGTAAATGTGGATGTCAAAAAACATCGATGCATTGAAAATATCGATGTTTTGCTTTGATATATCAACATTTTTCTAATCGATGCATAAATGCGTCGATGTTTCTTCTTTATCTACAGCGCTTTCTTCAAAAGCCTCTCAAATTGTTAATCAGCTGCGTAAAAAAAATTAAATGAAAAAATGCTGCACAAAATTCTATTCCTACAAATGTTATCATAAGACTGCATTTTTTTAACTGTCCTAAATATTAAAATTGGATTGTTCGTTTTGCCTATGTTGCAACAGAATATGTGGATATACTTTAGTACGTCTCGAAATTGTGATTTTTTATTTTAAAAGTGTAGGAAAACTCTATGTGTATCAAGACGTCGATGTTTCTCCTTCGATGCTTTGAGAACTTTCGATGCACCAAAGTGAGAAAAAATATCGATGTATTTTTGAAACTGACATCCCTACATGTACACACATATTCATTTATTACATTAATTACCAATTAGATACCATTGTAAGTGGGTGTGTGCGTACAAATGTACAAACATCTGTTGAGTGCACGCATTGTAGCATGTAACATGGGAGTTAATGGCCATGGTTTCCTTAGAAATTCCAAAGTGACCGCAACTACCACAGCTACCATTACATTGTCCTCAAGGTTCTAATAGTCATCACATTCGCATCGAATTTGTATATATGTACATTAGACTGTCCCAAAAAAACAAAGTTGTTTGTTATTGACTCATACCCCTTCATTTTATTGGTTTTATCTTAAAAAGTATCCGAATACAATTTTATGCAATTCGGACCACGGCAACCCGTGCCGACTTGCAGTCAAAGTTATCAGAATAAGCTTAGTGCAGTTCGCCTGTTTTGTTTATTTACTCATTTTGAATCTGTATAAGACGGTATTACTATACTCCCTACATGCTGTAGGACAACATTTTTAATGATTTTTGAAGAATCTTAGTTTAATTAAAATCCTATTAATATATAAGGATATTAAAATACAAACATTTTAAAGGATATTTTTCAAATTTTTTAATTTGTTCCTTAATCTACCCGAGAGGACATGTCAAACTTTATTTTGTTTATTTAATGTTATGAAAAGCATTTTTCTTAAAATGTTCATCGGAGATATTTTCTTGCCAAAAGTAATTTTTGCTGAGTTCCGAAGTGCTGTTAATTACAAAGATACATATTTATCTTATCCAGTAGAAAAATTTGTGTATCTCCTGAAAACTTGCATTTCTGAATATTTTTTAATTGGTGTGACAGGGCGTATGATGAATACAAAATTATTAAATTCAACTTTTCTACTACATTCCTTTTTCTTAAAAAAATGCCTTACATAATATTAAGAAAACCAAATCATATGCTTTCTTATTTTATATGTCCCTTCAGGCTGTTCAACTGTTGTAAATCAGTACGATATGAAAATTATGATTAGTTACATTTTTTTATGTCATATGGAAGTACAACCATTATATCCACCCGAGAGGACATGTCAAAGACTAAAACACTTTATATTGATTATTTAATATTATGAAAGGGTTTTTTTCTAAATGAGGAAAAAAATTTGTAATACAAGTTGAATTTAATAATATAATGCTCATCATACGCCCTGCCACACCAATTAAAAAATGTTCTACAATTGCAATCCTTCAGACATACACAAATTATTCTACTAGAACACATATCGTTTTGCAGTCTTGTAATATACCCTTACAAAGGCCATGTATTCTTTCCATTAATTACTTTTTTCGATTTCCTTGCGAGAAATCCTTTCGTCCTATTAAAAATTTAAAGATGCACATTTACTAGAAATGCGTTCAAATATGGGAAACATTTCGAATTTATTGCATTTCCAAAGTTGTCATGGACGATTTGGCGGCCTTAATTTAAGTTATTAACTAAAACTTCAACTAAAAGTCGGTACGGGTTATCGTTATAGTACGGCTATAAAACTTCATATATATGTTATTTAGACTAAAAAGCACAAATATAGAGGGTATGCATATCAAAATTTGCAAACAAGATTTTTATCATATATTCTTGGGACAGTCTAATTTACATACATACATACATATGTATGTACAAGTACCCTGCTAACCAAAGTTCTCGAAACCTCAACGAAATTTTTAGGGTACTGGAAGTTTGTTCCGATTTTTTTACGAATCTTTAAAGAAAATCATATGAAGCGGTTGACACGAACTCGTAAAGAAATTTCGGTACAATTTCTTAAAGAAATTTCTAAAAACAATTTCTGAAAAAAATGTACAAAAATTCTTTCCATCGTACAGTGGCCAATTTTTTTAAAAATCTGGCCAAAAGTCGAAAAGTGATAAAAATTTAGCCAAACCTTGTGACTCCGTCTTTATTTTGGTTGCTGGTTTTAAATTTCACCACATAATTTCAGAATTCAAACTGGCGGATCCATAATGGCCGCTGTGTACACTTAAAATAATCCGATTTCAAGCAAAACTAAGGTAGTTAAGTATAAAAGGTCATGTTTTCTGCTTTTTTGTTATATAATGTGATGTATCGGTTAGCAATGCTCGCTACCATTCCGCTGGGCCTGGCTTCAAGCACAGCTTCCGGCCAACATAAAAAAAATAAGAAACAAAAAAGTTTTTTCTAATAGTGGTCGCCCCTTAGCGGGCAATGGCAAACCCCGAGTGTATTCAGCCACGAAGAACAGCTTCTTTTTTTCTTTTTTAGATAGATGTTCCTCCAGACTTTTGGTTTTTACAGCCACTTCCAAATGCAATTGTTTAAACATTTCACGCCAAGTGCACTCCAATGTAGTAGTACTTTCTGACATCATTTAAATTCTTAAAACATTCAATCTTTAAAGCATCAAAATCCTGATAGAAATATTTTTTACATAATTTAAATCTTTTAAACATAAAAAAATTAAAAATGCAGTTTTCGAAAATATAAATGAAATTGAAAACACTCATTGAGAACATATTTTCATGCAATTTTAATATTTATAATATATTAATTATTTAAAATTTTTTTTCTAAATTATAAAAATATTTGTTTCAAAATTCATCTACTTTCATCAAATACTTTAAGAGAAAATAGTTTCTGAATAAAAGATTGCTTAAAAATGTAACTGCTTATAAAAACTTTAAAAACTAAAATAAAAAAAAAATCTCAGAATCCCTTTCACATCTTTAAACCTCTCTACTCACAAATTTTCACACGAAAATTCCAACTTGACTGAAATCCGAGGTCCAGTTGAGAAATTTTCACCCATACTCTAGGGTACAATGTCCATGAACGGATGCTTGAAAACTTTTATATTTTGAAAGACAATACCACAATTTTAACAACGACGAAAACTCTAATTTACAAAAAGTTTAGAGCGAATCGCTAGCAACAGTCACTTCGATCTCCTGTCACACTAAATGCCTAAAGAGAATCGATTTGTTGTCTCATAACGATACGCAGTAGAGCCCTCTTGACAATATTAGATGGTTATGCATACGAAATCACCAAATTTTTTTTTTACTTTTGGCCAACTTTTTCGAAAAATTTACCACTGTGCATCGCAGCGATTTTCTTCAAAAATTTCGTAAAGAAATCGAGGTGTGTACAGTAAATTTAATTTTCGAAAATTCGACAAAAAATCTGAAAGGAAATAGTACTTTCTTTATGAATAATTTAATATTTTTCTACTATTTAGAATACTCTGAAAGCATGGTTTGCAGGGTAGTTATGTCTTGAACATACATATGTAGCTACTATTTTATAAAGTTGCAGTTTGTGGGTTGTCATATCATTGTTCATCTTTTGACTAGGTACAAATTGATTTCGACACGAAATGCATACACAGACACATTAACATACATATACACTTGCATATGGTCTAATTGAAAATTTTGCCAACACCTCTGCTTATTATTCATATACATATGCATTTGTATATAGTGTATACACTAGTTGCATTTTTTGCAACCGAGCTACAAAACAACACTGGGTAAAGTAACGAAATACGTGCAAAAGAACTACACAAACTCGGTTATTTATGCGAGTTCAGCCAGGTCGGTTAAAAAATACGCGACCTGATGCGTAGTGTTGTTAATTGAAAAAACTGCTCTATTGTGAATTGTTGATGAAAAAGTGCTAGGGAAATTTGTGTTTCCTGATATACTTGATGAATACTTTAAACAAAGGAAATCGCTTCTAGTGGTAACATGTTCTAGAAGGCATTGCCCTATAATGGCTTCCAATTTTTTCCCTTCTTTTAGGCATTGCTGGTAATGCATAGTAGAATGTCTAGCAATATTTTATTTATTTCGCTTCTTTGATTCATTATGGGGAGTGCAAAGTAGAATGCTTCATCATAAACAGCTGAGAAATAGGATGAATACACAAAAATTCTCTTTCTCCGTTACTTTCTACGGAAATTTCCATTGCATAAAAATCATGTTTTGTTTTTTTTTTAATTTATAGCGAAGTTGAAGTCAGTCAATGAAGTGAAGTGCGCAAGTGAAGAAGTGTAGAGAGATGTCAGTGATAAGAATTAAATTAAATGCTAAGCAAGCGATATTTAAAGCGTTTTACCGATGTATTTTAAATAGTTTTACTGACAGACGCTGCTCAAAAGCTTGTCGTACTACACTTTATGTTTCAATTCCATACATATATATTTATATAACAAACAAAAATGAATGAACTGCTTATGTACTGATTTTTAAATATGGTATAAATATGTACATACATACAAAATTATAAAAACTGGTTTCTTTTCAGTCAATAAGGTATGGCATTCTTTGTTCGCTTCTCTGGATTCTGTATGTTCATGCATTCTTCATTCGCTTCTTTGTAAGGGGTTGTCAATTCATTTCCGTTCAATCCTTAACGCAAAGTGTTCTCCCTTCGTTTCACGGTAATGTTGCGGGTAAGGGCTTACGGCCAATGACATGCCCATGTTAAAATAATGCCTTCCTGAAGCGAAAGGGTAAGCGATTGCCGTCGTCTACCTCGATTCCATTTTCATTTCTTTGGTAATCGTGTTTTTTGCTGGGATTGCATACTTACATGAATACAAACATACGTTGCATACATACGAAACATACACGTGGGCATAGCTGGTATCAGTGTTGTCACTTCCGAAACCAAATTAGTGGTAGTTTATATAAAAAACTGTGGTAGATCTCTAACATAGTGTGGTAGAATATATCGATGGTCCTCTGCAATAACGACACAATTCAAAATTCAAAAAATAAAAACCCGTACTACTGTTAAGTGTCTCATGTCTCTAATCCTTGACTAATCCATCTCTAAGCCTTACTAAAGTAAGTAGTAAGGATTAATCAAGTATGTAGTGAAGATTAGATATGGATCAGACAGGGATTAGAGACAGGAAGTATGAGAAGTACCCTCGGAGGTTTGCCATTGCCTGCCGAGGAGCGACCGCTGTTAAGAAAAACCCTTTTTTTTACATTTGTTTGCGATGTTGCTTTGGCCTGGGCTTGAACCCAGGCCTGCGGAGTGGAAGCGCGGACTGCTTACCACTACACCACAGCGGCCACCAAATTGCACATATATTCGGATAATTCAGTGAACATAAATTCATCAACAATGGCAGCACCTTCAGCTCTTCAACTAACACAATATTCACAATAAATTGTTTTGACTTTTAATTCATATTGAAGAGAAAATTGGCTGTTCAACTTTTATAAAGCAACATTTTGGCAATAGATTAATAATTTTATTTCAGTAAAACTGGGGTAGTTTTCTTAAAATATGTGGTAGTTGTGGCAGAATTGAAAAATTACCGAAAATGTGGTAGATCTACCATAATTGTGGTAAAGTGACAACACTGGGCTGGTATACGATCGTCATGTGTAAGAAAACGATCTACCAATGCTCGTCAAGGAGCGAAAAGAAATCGTTTTGTTTGCACTCATTTGCTTTGCAAATGTACTGGTTTTGGTTTTGCTCATGTACAAAACGATTCGCATTGATCGCTAAGTTTTGTGTCTTTGGACGAATCATTCGTGAAATGTTTCGTTTGTTTTCAAACGCTGATGTAAACTATATGGTCGGATTGCCTCTCAAAAATACACATTGCTTTGTTACATAAAAGTGTAACTCGTAATACAGAAATTATCATATAGATAACTAACAGACACAACAGATGTCGTCCTACCTAAAATTACTTATTTACCGGACAATGCAATGAAAGAAGTAACATTAATATACGTTACAGGATTTCCGAGATAATACGTAATTGTTTGGAGGAGCATTGGTTCTATTAGCCGGTGACTTTCGCCAAACTCTACCCGTAATTTCGCGTGCAATACCAGCTGACGATATAAACGCATACCTGAAATCTTCCACGCTTGGCAACAAGTTCGATTACTAAAATTGAGAGCAAATATGCATGTGGGGCTACAAAGTAAATTTTGGAAATAATTATTGGGTTTAGGTAATGGAAAAATGCTGGTTGATAGGACAATCAACTGTATCAATTTTCCTCCTGATTTTTACAAATTGACAAAATCGATTGGAGAACTAATAAATTGTGTATTCCCCAATATTGATATTAATTTCAGAGACCACTAATGGTTATGTGAACGAGCATTGTTGGTTGCTAAAACATTGATGGTAATTCTATTAATAGTGTCATTCTGAACAGAAAAAAGGAGGTCCAGTAACGTACAAATCTACTGATAGTTTCATGAAAGACGAGGATGTTGTCAATTACCCAGTTGAATTCTTAAACTCCCTCGAGCAGTACAAAAATTGTTGAATAATATAGTCGAAGCTGTTATTATAACTGGAAAATATAAATGAGGGGATGTACTCCTGCCTGCGATTACAATTTCGTGTACGATTGGCATTTGCGATGACGACTAACAAAGCACAAATTCAGTCTCTTCAAGTGAGTGGATTTAACTTAGAAAATCCATTTTTTTCGCATGGCCAGCTGTACTTTGCATGTTCCCGCGTTTGAAAACCGACCGATTTATTTTTTTACGCTCGAGATGGGGAGCAAAGATTACTGTTTACTCGAGACCTTCACTATAAGTTTTAGTTGTGTTCATTAAATAATTTCATATAATATATAGATGTAAATATGTATGTATGTAGATAAACATATTCAATCATAATCGCAATCTTTCAGTTTGTGGGGTGAAGCGAAGCACGGGGGTCAGGTAGTAGACTATATTTGTATATTAGGTCTAGTTCAGCGGATGGTATTTTCTCATTTCCAAGGCAGTGGGTTCTACATACTCGAGTTTTTCACCACCATTTTTTCTGTTTTCCTTATGTATTTCTAAATGAAAGCTATACCTATTAGCAGTTATATTGTAATTGTAAGTATTTTAGAAAATATGGAAAGGGGAAACCGGTTTTTTTCAAACTTCCACTTTTCGAATAACTCGAAAACCGGTTTTCGAAAAAGGCCTACACATCTAATTTGCAAATTGTAAAAAGCTTAAATGCGTTTAAGCCTAGTTTCCCCATGCATTTCATAGACAATGGAGAAGAAAGTTTCCCACTGATGACATCGTATGTTGAAAACGAAATTTACTGTCCAACGAAAGGGAATGTATCCATTCTTCTTTGGAAACTGTACAACATGCATTGGGAATGTTTCCCTTCCAAAGAGGGTTCTATTAATATTTATTCGTAGTTTGAAATCATACATGCTTGCATACATACTTATTTACTTATTCATTCAATATTTTCTACACATATACAGCGTTGTTCCAAAAACCATGTTTGATGGTCAAATCACTATTTATTTTAAATAAGTTCGGCACTATTTGACTTTTTAGCGAAGTTTTAGAGTAGGGTTGGGAAAAATTTTATTGATTTAGTGTTGATATTTAAGAAAGCATTGGACTGTATATGTAACCAGGAAGATTTACTATAGGTGATTCACATTGACTTCCAAAATCGGTCATTTTAAATGAGGAATTTATGTTAGCGGGAAAGTGTATCATCTTCTAATTGGGAAATTCGCAAGCCAGAACCCACAAAATTTATTATTTAGACATTTCGTGTATACGTATGTAACTCTTATTGCTGGCCTACGGTGATGGTTTGGAAACGTTTATAATAAAAAGCAAAACAAACCTATTGTAAATTTTTGACATCAATGTGCAACGTATAAAAAAAAATAAGTAAACATTTTTCTTTTTGATTTTTTTTTTTTATTATAGCATTTTAAAAAATTTTTTTTACATAAAGACATTGTCTATAATGTCAACTTTAAGTACCCAAATGGGAGTAATGGGCTACGAAGTCATATAGCATCTAGATCGTCTAGGGCTCGAGCAATATGACAAATAGACATTGAAATTTTATGAAATTGTATATTTTTTAAAAAGGAAAAGTGTGTAAAAAAACAAGAACAATATGAATAAAACATATTAACTTTTCTAAAGGTCTGAAATCACGAAAATGCCTACAAGGAAATGGCAGAATTGAACTTTGTTGCAAGTTCACATGGGAAATCTGCTTGTTACGGGATTGGAGGAAATTTTAAGAGACTAGCAGCTGGAGCCAGTCTTCAACTCCCAACGTTACAACAAATTCGTATACCCGAAGTCCTCTACCAATTGGGTAAGAATAATTTAGAGAAAAAGAAGGTGCTGTATGTTTCCAATGGGATGTCTGTAAAAAATAATTGCAACTATCTTTACAGTGGACTTTATTTCGACTATGACTACGTGCCAATTACTTTAATCCTATGTTAAGATAGTTGAAACGGTTAAATAATATCAAGTTAGGGAACTTCATATCCTTCTTAAACGAATCTTTAAATCAATAACTTTTTTTTTCTTTTTAGTTCTTATTGTAATAAAAGCGTGTTTTTTTAAATTATTTTATTATGCATTAGGTTAATTTTTTTTACATACCTTTCCTTTTCCTTGTTTTAATGAGAGGACTAACCTTGAAGCTATCATTGGAAATCGAATATTCTTTTGCAATGAGTGTTGCTGACGTTTCGGGTATAAAGGCATGAAATTTGTGCCTTCCTGGAATATATTGTGTCTTTGCGAATCTATCTTGAAGCTTTTGCTTGGCTTCATTGTAGTCACTCTTGGACGCATACAGTACCTTCGTTTTCATTAAATTATTCTTACTCCATTGGTAGAGGACCTCGGAGGTAAGAATTTGTTGTAACGTCGGGAGGTGAAGACTTTCTACAGCTGCTAGTTGCTTAAAATGTCCTCCAATCCCGTCGCAAGCAGATTTTCCATGTAAACTTACAACAAAGTTCAATTCTGCCATTTCCTTGTAGGCATTTTCGTGATTTCAGACCTTTAGTAAAGTTAATATGATTTATTCATATTGTTTTTGTTTTTTACACACCTTTCCTTTTTCAAAAATATACAATTTTATAAAATTTCAATGTCTATTTGTCATATTGCTCGAGCGTTAGACGATCTAGAGTCCATCCCCTTCGTAGCCCATTACGCCCATTTGGGTACTTAAAGTTGACATTATAGACAATGTTTTTGTGTAAAAAAAAATTTTTTTAAATGATATAATCAATACAAAAATTAAAAACAAAATTGTTTACTTAATTTTTTCTTTTTTTATACGTTTCTTAGTAATGTAAAAAATTTATTATTAAAGCCCATAATAAGGCGGAATATATCCATTTTTTTCATTAAGTTTCGTTAAAAGGTTTCCAAGATACAGCACTTTAAAGAAAGGTATGTATGACGTTTTGTTAAAATTTATGTCCCGCGTAAATAGGCAACTCTATATCATATCGGCAAAATATGCTGCACGTATATTCATGTCACCTAGACCTTCAGTCTATTCAACTTTCATCCAAATCCTTATAGGTCGCGCACAGAGACGACCGCGGTGACATGAATTGCCTCAAATGGAAACGTTAAAGAAAATCATTGTTGAAAATAATTCTGAAAACTGTCAAAGATAATGAAGAATTTGTAAGGTTCTGCTCTTCTAAATATTTTATATAACACTTATGTAATTTTGAAACATTGCAAAACTCTTTTTGGAGATATGACTTATTAAAGTTCAAAATTTTCTTTTTGATGCAGAAATGCTCTTAAAGCATCTAGATGCATTTCTGCATCAAAAAAAAAATTAAATAAAAAACGTCGCTTACGTTATTTCGGCGGTTAAGGCTCGATATTTTACCAGTTGACGTGTTATGGGTTTTAGAACAATTCTGCATCAAAAACTTAATTTCGGAAAAAATTTCGCTTACGTTAATTTCTCGGTTATGGCTCGATATGTGAGTGTATTTAACAAAAAAAAAAATCATCGTAAATTTACTTTATTCTCCAATTAAATCTTGGTATACCAAATATGCTTGCAACCGAAATATCAGCACAACACATTTCAACCAAATTACACCCACGTAATGAATTCAATTTTAAAGTTCGTCAAAAGCAATAACAACTAGGGTCCCCATACCGAAAAACACGTTTATATGCACGCACATTAATTCGTTTGTTTTCCATCTGCTTGTAAAGCAGCATTCGGCTGCGACGATTGTTGCATTGTTCGCTGTTTGCCATATATAAAATGGACCAAAAGGAACGTGGTTGTAGTTTTTGGACGTATGAGCAACCCGAATATCATGTGACCGCATAAAAATTCAATAAAAGAAAATAAGCAACTTAAAATAATTCGAACAAACAAACTCCGAAGCGAGATAGGGAAATAAAATTTAACAGAGTACATAAGCTTAAAGCATTCACCCGCTGCGAGTCCTTATAGTCACTCCACGCCTAACGTCTCCCTTTGATATCAGTTTCATTCAACGACGCAGTTGCGTTTATTAACGAGAAGCATAAGAACTGAAACGCCAAGTGCAATGACAACGCACTGCTTGCAGCTTAATGTGGGAAGGCAGAGTTTTGTCCCCCGATTGTTGCAACGGGTGGCGTATGTGTGGCATCACCATCGAAACCGGAGCCGGAATGCGTGCAATACTAGTGATGTTCTGAGTCGATACTTTTTAGTATTGATCGGTACCCGGTATTTATTTAAAAAGTATTTAGTACTTTCGATACTCGGTAACGAAATGTTTAGATTTCTGATAAGAGCGCACAACAGCCAAAAATATGAAATAAAAGCAGTTCAGGGTAGCGATATAAGAATTCGTGTAAGGTGCTGCCAAATTCCAGAACGGCGCCATTGTGAATGGTTTTGGAAAGAACTTGGAAAGTTTCCAACTCGAACGTCAAAACATATTTTGAGAACAAAACAAAATATAACAAGAAAAGAAGTCTTAGTTCGGGTAAAACCGAACATTAAATACCCGGCGCACGTATGAAGCATCGTTTTTTCACGATGCTGAAACCTACCGTTGCGTGGCAAACAGGGGTCATTTTTTTACCCTCTTTCAAACATTATCGATAATTTAGCTGTGCTGTGTAGAAATCGATAAAGCGGTTACCGATATAAACTTAAGTAGTCGAGTGGGCGGTGTCACGCCCCTTTTCCCCAAGTCCATAAAAATCTTACTTCTTGATTGTTGTGAGTACCTTCTTCTTCTTCTTCTTGTCTGGCGCTGAAACCGCTTAAGCGATTTTGGCCGAGTCCAACAAAGCACGCCAGTTGTTTCGCTCCTGTGCCAACTGACGCCAATTGGAAATGCCAAGTGAAGCCAAGTCCTTCTCCACCTGGTCTTTCCAACGCAGAGGAGGCCTTCCTCTTCCACTGCTACCACCAGCGGGTTTCGAGTCGAATACTTTCAGTGCTGGAGCGTCTGTATCCATTCGAACGACATGACCAAGCCAGCGGAGCCGCTGTACTTTAATTCGCTGCACAATGTCCATGTCGTTGTAAAGCTCGTACAGCTCATCGTTCCATCGCCTGCGATACTCGCCGTTGCCAACTCGTAAAGGCCCGTAAATCTTCCGTAGGATCTTTCTCTCGAATACTCCAAGGGCCGCCTCATCGGATGTTGTCATTGTCCATGCTTCTGCGCCATATACCAGCACGGGCATGATGAGTGACTTATAGAGCGTGGTTTTCGTTCGACGAGAGAGGACTTTACT
>JAPVRG010294535.1:19066-34357 GCA_029783565.1 Rhagoletis cerasi
CCAATAAATATTTTTTTTTTTATATAAATACATACATGCAAACATACTGGTCTCCCCTCTCACTGAGTTATTCAACTTATATTGTAAGTACATATGTACATATGTACATGTGTAGATATTAATGTGAACATCTGTGTTTTCTACTGTGTCAATAAATCTAGTAATTTCCATTGTCAAATCAATTTCACTACAAAGCGTGCGTTTCACTATGGAAAATACCTAGTTTCCGGCGTACAGTAGACATATTGCAAATTTCCCACCCACATTCACACAGAGACAATGGCGACTACAACAATAATAAAACAGCATAGTTAATCAGTTAAATAAGAATAATAAACTTTAGAAATTTCATAGGTATTTGAGACAGTGGTTGAATTAGAAATCTATGTACTTATAACTATGCGCTTGTGAGTAGTAATGCAGGTACGATGGTGGAGGCGGATATTGGATAGTGAAGGTTGTATTTATAGGTTTGTGGGTAGTAAAAAAAGTAGATAATATTGCAACTAAAACTTAGTTGATAACGGCGTAAACCACATTAATAGAAAAAAGCTATTGAGCTTAAACGAAAAAGTGTCTATTTGTAGAACAAATGAATGCACCGCACGTTTTAAGGTTCCTAAATTTTATAT
Organism: Rhagoletis cerasi; assembly: GCA_029783565.1. NCBI lineage: Eukaryota > Metazoa > Arthropoda > Insecta > Diptera > Tephritidae > Rhagoletis > Rhagoletis cerasi. The sequence continues at coordinate 19,699 of JAPVRG010294535.1, forward strand.
TGACCTTCAACACTAATTGCAATAATATCTTTCAACACAAAAGCCATATGATGGGCAGCAAAAAAAAAGAAGAAAGTTTCAATCACTCACTCTACGCAGCGGAAAAGCAAAACAAAACGCGAAAATCGCCAGACAGGAAAACGAAATCATGAAAACAAAACAAAACTCTGTACTTCAATGTCAAAGTCATTATTTTACTGTTAACCTAATTGCGACAGAGTGACAGGAAGCGTGAGCGTTGGCCAGCCAGTGACGAGTAGCAGCAAGGACATGCCAAGCAAACAAAACAAATAGCACGTGAATTGAGTTCCACCATAAAAACCACATAAATAACAAAGGATAAGGTTACGATACAATAAAAGCAAAATGCTACACACAAAATAGATGGCGAGAAAGGCCGTTTAGTGGGTGGGAGTGTCATGCCAGGTGGTAGGTGAGGCTTTCAAAGTACATAATACATACATATATTTCGTGGTATGTCTTCCATTAATTTTTTATGGCTAACGTCTGCAACTTTTTTGTTTGAGAAAATTGACGTTCAATTATTAAATAACGCTGCGTTTATGAATCATCAACTCCAATTAGTAGTTAAGCGCTACAATGCAGGCAGGCGCAGCGGCAAAAACATAAAGAAACGACAAAACGAAAAAGTCATTGAATGAAACTGAGATACGTGAATGTGAGTAAGGGTGTAACTCGAGATGAAAGAACAACAAATTTAGTAGAAGAAAGAAGAAGAAGCAGCAAAATCGTCATCACTAAAGAGTTTTACGACTCAAAACACACAAATGAGGAGAATCAGAGCGCTGCGCCTCGAAGTTGAGTTTTGTTTTGGTGTTGGCGCTCGATCGAGGAGGGAGCTGAGACTGTAGCTGAAATAGAGATTAACTAAGTTTCGCTGAGTGGTAGGCGCGCGCCTAAAGTTTGTCATAAGTGAGAGTAGACTGATCGAGAAGCTATATTTTCGATTGTTTATTCAGCGTAGGAACTGGTGAACGCTTGATTTCTTTTTTTTACGTTTTTCGGCTGAGTCTTAAGTAAACATACATAAATGACACACAAACTCGACTGATTTTCGAATATTGGGGTGGGGCAGATGCTGTTGAAGAGTTTTTGAAAAGAAAAAAAATGTATGGACAATTTTTTTTATAAAGCAAAAATTTTTTTCTAGAAATTTATTACCAAAAATACAAAAATAAAAAAGAAATGAAAACCTTGTAAGATCATTTAAATTTAAAAACTGGTATATTTATTTAAAAAAGATGTTTTAAAATTTTTGGTTTCCGAAAAAAGTGTGAAATTTTTTGCAAAGTTTTTTTTGAGATGTTAAATTTTTGTTTTTCGCGTAAAAAAATAAGATTCTTGGGTAATTACTTACATATATGATTCAATTTTAAATTTAACATAATGCTTACAAAATTAAGGAATTAAAAATTGGTTCATTTATTTGAAAAAAATCAGAATTGTTTATTGATTTTTAAAAAATTTATAATTTTTATGAAATATTTTTGCATTCGTCATATACATACATATGGGCCCATAGTTATGGTCTACATAAAGTTGACTCAGATATCCCATTGAAAATTATTTTAAAAACCTGCTTTTAGCTTTAGAGTCGACTTTATTTTAACTATAACTACTGGCCATGGTTTTCAAATTTTTAATTTTATCTTAAATTTTTTCTTTTCTCACATTAAAAAAAATAAAGTTAAGTGTTAATAAATTTAATTAAACACTCAGGGCCGAATCCACTGAACCACTGAAAAGTGTTTAACTATCGATTTTAAAAACAGTTTAAATCCGCATGCCTCTATAGCTAAATTCTTGTTAAATTTAAATTTTTTTGTTGAACGCAATTCACATTTGTATAGAAAAATATTAATTCATGGAATATAAATGCATAGTTAAACTGTTGTTCGTGGTTAAGTTAATTATAGTTTAACTATGCACCGCTAATTCAGACTTAAGATAATTAAAAAAATTAAAAAACCGGCAATTTACTTGACAAAAAAAAGTCACAATTTTTTAAGTAAATTTTAAAAACTTGAAGTTTTTTCTTTTCCACCTATTTGTTCACAATCTAAGCTGCCCCTTCACATACATAGGTACATATAATTTACACAAATACGGGTAATAAATCAGCTCGCTGCTTTAAAAGCTTAAAAAAAAAATTATCATAGAATTTCTCACATTCCCCTCACACAGATACAGTGTAAAACAGGTTTTTCCTCTGATTAAAGCGACTAAAGTAATCATACATACATACATATAAGGCATTAGCAACTTGTTATGTTTATGCAAATTATTAGTAAATTCACAACTATATAAAAAAAAATTTTTTAAAAGAAAATCATTTGCAAAATTAGTTACACACATTTTAGATGTTTTAAAAACTTCGGTGCGAGAACAGCTTACACACAATCAATGTGTTTGTGTTGTTATTGTTGTTGTGGTACAAGTGCGCTATAATTAGCGTGAATGTGACTGGCGGTTATCAAATTGTTGTTGTACTGGTTAGTCAACAAGTTTTAGTTAGTCAACTCAATACAGAATTTGTTGAGATTTCCTTTATTTTCAAATCAAGGCACTTTTTTTATAAAATTTTTTTTTTTTAATATTTTTAATTTTCACGCGCGCACTGTTTTTCTGTCTACGTCAGCGTTTTTATTTGTTTCTGCTTCTGGGTGTTTTCTCTCACGCCCTCTACTTTACACTTTTCGATGCTTTCCAAACAAACTCCTTTACACGTTCTATGTGTTTGTGCGTTTATATGTTTGTATTTACAATTTTTTTTTCCCAAACCAAACTCAGCACTTATCGGCTTTTACACTTCTACGCCGTCAATAGCTTTCAGCGTACCGTCCAATTCGAATTGCGAATCCCGAATGCCATTGGCCTGCTTCAAATGTTGGCGTCCAAGCAGCAGCGGCAGTGCTTAGATGGTATCCAGCTAGTTGGCAGCTCACATGCGGCTAGTGAGCGCTTAGTAAACAACTAGTTGTTCGAATTCGAAAGTCAAGAAGTTAAAACATTTTTTGCTCTCTCTCTCTCTCTCTTTCTCTAAAAATCACACGCCCTTTTCGAATGTTTAGCCAACTTCGAAATCGAGTTTGAGTTCGAATACGAAATTTCGCTTATGACATGCTATGGCTTGGCATAGTCATTGCGGTCAGTTTTAGACCAGGTTTGTGACTATAATGGCGCTGTTGTCAGTTGATAGTTCACTATTTGCGCTGCTTTAGTACAGTCGCCGCCTTCGCTTTGCTTTGCTTTGTATTCGATTTCGAAATATGTAGTTTTACACTTGCATTATTTGGACCACGCTAAGCCCAAGGGTGGTCCTATACTAATTTGGTTTAATTCCTATCATTGGATCATGGATGGATCTCCTAAATTTGTATATGCACATTGAAGTAGTGAGGGTTGTTTGTTTAAAAATTACTTGTCTGTATCTCGAGTTGACTTTATTCGGTTTTAATTTTAAATTTACATAATGAAAACCTACAAAGATTTAGAAAATCGCCAATTATCTAACACTTGCATACCCAGATTTTAAATAAAAAATTCCAGCACTGTAACGGTTATGATCTTTATAATAAAAATCATAATTTAACCGTTAAAATTTGGTTTCTATTTTTTCGATCAAATTTAATCGCTATTTTATAATTTTTATTTTTTCGATCGAAAAATAATCGTTATTCTTGATTTTTATTTCTTCGATCATAAAATATTTAAATCGGTCATAAAAAGCAGTCTCCTTTATAACGGTTAAAAATGTTCGAAAAAAGTAAAAATCAAAAATAACGATTATTTTTTGATCGAAAAAAATAAAAATTAAACTAACGATTATTTTTTGATCGAAAAATAAAAATCATGATATTTAACGGTTATTTTCGGTGCCTGATTATGTTTAAATATATTGTATTGAAAAGTAATACATTTTTATGAAAATTTTTAAATTAAAATTTGATATAAAATTTTTATAAAATTATACATAATCTCAATTTTTAAACTAAAAATAGAATTATTAACAAAAACCAATAACCACATGATCAAGTAAATAGCAGCGGAATAGCTGCGCTTTATTGTAGTTGGCTTAACAAATGAAAAAGTGGTAAAGCAACAACAAGTTACATGGCGAACTTAGCGCAGTAGGTAGCCCACTGGCTTTGACAACTGGGGTCGCCGGCTCGAATCCCAGTGAAAGGAGTCTGATGAGGAGATGTGGTGATCTCCGAAATAGCAGCTATAATTCCTACCAAAATGGGTAAATTGTTGCTTTTTCCACTAGAATTTTCATTAAAAACGGCCTCAAGCTCAAAAAATTGTTGAATAGGACTAAAATTTTATATGTACTTATAGATAAATATATATATTTTTTTTAACAACTAATAGGCTAAAATAGACATAAAAACATTTCTTTTGCACATCCGGCGCTTTGGCCCTCAGCAGGTTAAGAAAAATCCAAAAGAAAATTTAATATCGCATAATTTTTATTTTTTATATTAACAAGCTTTAATACATATATGTACATAAGTTTTTCTTTGCAAATTTATAAAATATTTTTTAAACATTTAGAGTTCATCTGGCTTTGTTTGCTATTTAAGTTTCGTATTTTTACAATTAAAAACTATTCACTTTTATAAGTATGTATACACATTTTGCAATTTCTTTAACTTTACTTTTTTTGGGATAAATATTGCAACATTTTCTTAATGAAAAATTAAATAAATATATATTTTTAAAATTAAAACAGTCTTTCGTTACGCAAAAATGCTCACAATTGTAATTAATAAAGTATGTTTTTGTGTGTGTATGGGCGTGTATGTAATAATTTTCGATTATTTACAACCTTCGCTAAAGTGTATTATTAAAATAATATTTTACTTAAATATTTTTTTTTTATTTATTTAATAATTTACAAATATGTAATTCACAAAGCTGCATTGTGTCGGCCGGCTTAGAACCTGTGTGACTCACTCAAATCAAACACCAGCTTTTCGTAGGTGTGCGTATTTGGAGGTGTGTGTGTGTGAACGATCGCTCGCTTAATAGACGCGATCGCGCATAATTAAGGTTAGTGGCGTTTTAGGCGCAAGCAAAAATTCAAATTCTGTTTGCAGCGGTTCTTTGAATTGGATGTCGAAAGCGAGTATCAGCTGAAAAATGAGAATAAGATAAGAATAAAGGAAAATGTTAAAAAAATAAGTTAATAAAAAATTTAGAAGAAAAATAAAAAAATAAAGTTTTGAAATGTTGCAAAAACGAAAAACTGAAAAAATTCACGAAAACCCGGTTTCCTTGAAACTTTTTCTTTAAAGACATTAAAAAAAAGTTTACAAAACATTTTAAAATTAAAAATCCAGAAAATACAAAGCAAAAATTTGTTTTGCTGTTGTCTATGCATGATACCTTAACTTAACTTTTAAAAAATTATAAAAAAAGAATTTGAATAGTAAAAATCAGTAATAAATAGCTTTACCTTAGCCAACAGCAGCATCACCTCCATTTCGACAAACCGTTTGCCCGGACATGTACGCTTACCGATACCGAAGGGCACCACAATGCACGAATTCGACACATTAACCGTAAAGTTGCCCTCCTCGTCCAGCCAACGTCCAGGCCGATATTCTTTGGCATTTGGAAAATTTGCATCATTGTTGCAGGCAATCATATTCTGGCAAAGCACCACCGTCTGGAAAAATTTATAAATATTTTCCATTCTCTGGCAAAAGCCTCGTTGTACTCACGCCCGCCTTGAGATGATAGCCCGACAGCTCCATATTCTCCTCGAGTATCCGCGCCAAGCAGAACGCTGTCGGCCTGATGCGATACGACTCTTGCACGCATGCTTTGGTGTAGTCCGCCTTGGCAATGGCCTCTTTCGTTATAGTCGTTTTACGATATTCACGAAAATCGTCCAGTATGCGCGCAATTACCCGCTCATCGCTGGTCACTGAGCTCAGCACAAATAGCACTGTATTGGCAAGCTGTTTGCAAGTGAAAATAAAAAAAAAAAACAATAAAAAAATATTAAAATGAGTCTCATGTCTTTCTTAACAAAAAATATCGACCGACCGTTTCAATGCCCGCCGCTATGAAATCGACAATAGCCGATTTCTTATCACGTATATCTAGATCCTTCAGCTCCAGTATATTCAAGAATATACTACGCAAAGCCGCCTCGCCCTCATCATTCGCCGAGGTGAGGTAGTCCTCTTGCAATGCCATTTCAACCATTTCGGAAATCACACTGTAATCAATTGCAACTTTTTAACTGTCACTTGCTTTCAACTATTTCCCGCCACCATTACCCAACACTTACTCATAGATCACCTCCTCGGCGCGCACAAAATCGCGATAGGTTTTCGTTGGCAAATACTTCCACAGTCCCATGCCGTAGTAGGAGTCGCGTTGTGATATGAACAGTTGCTTCACCGCGCACGCCAGCTGCCTGATACGGTCCGGCTGTTGGCCACTTTTGTCCAGGAAGCCCATGCGCCGGCCGAGCATCAGCGTACACACGGCTTCCAGACCCATTAGATTGGCGATATCATCAAAATTGTAGACTTCAAGCGTTTCGGGGTTACGCTGATGACGCAACAGCTCGATGAAGTCATCGCAGACGACATTCAGCACTGGCAGGAAGTTGTAGAGTATGCGCGGCGATGTTATGTAGGAGGTGAGCGAGGAACGTAGCTTCTGCCAAGTGGGGCCCTGCCTGAAAGAGATGCGATAGTTTTGTGTAATGAGTAATTGAAGAAATTTTCAGCGCAAAACGAAAGACTATTTGGCTCAAAGCGAAATGTTTTAGAAAAATTATTTTTTCGATAATCCGGTTTCGCTGATAAGGGCAATTTGCAGTAACTTTTTTGAGACTGTTTTTTGAAAACTTTGAAAATCGAGTAGTAAATAGTTTTTTTTCTATTAATTTACAAATACATTTACTTACATACATACAATACATACCTACAATACTTACTCATTCACAATGCCCAAACTGGAATATCGATCAGGTCGCGATAATCGATACATCACGACAATTTCAGTGGGCGGCCGAAAGGGGTAACGACTTGGATATTTCAGCACCTTTTCCAAGTCACTGCGTTCGAATAAATGCACTATGGGTATGCCAGAGGTCGTCACTTCCAAAGCGATTTCGCCATATTTGCGGTGCCAGTCTGTGGGGTGAATCACAAAATCACAAAATCACATCACAATATCGAAAAATAAAACACATTTCCTCCGCTTCCACTCACCCGCATACATTTCATGCATCAGCGACATTTTATACTTGCGAAAGAATACCCAAAATACCCATTTCGTGCCGAGAAAGGGTATTGGCAGCGGCCCTGGTATATCCCAGACACCGCGTGGTCGTGGAATTTCCTTCGCATGATAATAATCATCTGATGCTATCGTCGAACTGATGGCGGCGGCTAGCTTCCCATTTCGTCCAGCGCCGCAGCGTGTTAGCAGCGGCTTCAAATAGGCGGTGGCTACTTTGCCCAAATCAAAGTTGCAATAGAAAGCCAAAAGTAGAGCGATTGCAAACAATAGAATCACGGCCATAACCATGGGAGAGCGCTGCGAAAATAAAATAACAAAAACAAATATTTGCATCACTTATATGTACATAAATATGTATGTATGTAGGTACTAAATATTTACTGCAGTGTGTGACGACTTAAAGTATTTGAAAATTCGCGTGTGATTTTTTTTAGTCAGCCAGTCAGTCAGTGGGTAAGTGGTTGTGCAACTGATCTACTTAAAACTTGTGGCCCACATATCAAATTCGACACACATAGATATGTATGTATGTACATATGTACACAATTGCAGATCGATATATGTACGTACATTTGTGCTAAATAATTGATTGTTGCGCTGAAAGTTAACTGTTTTTTGTTTTAGCTCCAAACAATTTCAAGATCTAAATTTTTCTGGGTGACTGCAATTGGCGTCACGAGATGTTTGAGTTATGCAAATTTGGCTAAAATGGCAGGCCGCTCACGGTGCTAAAATTTGTTTAGCAAAAATTCATATATGCATGCATATTTGTACACAAATTATACAAATGTATCTACATGCATACATAAGTGTAAATTGAGCGATTTCAAAAAAGCGAATCTAATTTTAAGCTCTGCAATTAAACGCCCACCTCACCGCTCATTGACTGGCGTCTCAACGGCTCAGTAATGCCCACCTTCCATTGGCTTTTCTGAGATTAGCCTACAGTAAGTATATACATATGTATGTATGTATGTATGGCTGGCCTCCGCACATTATATACCTATGTCTGTAAGGCAGTCTGATCATTTGATTGCCTACCTTTACGTATGCCTAACCGGTATTGGTAGCAAATTTTCATTTCAGTTATTGTTGCGACCGATATATAACTGCATACATATTTTCTTGAGGCAAGTTTTTTATATAAAGCATCTATATACATACACACACATATACACACATTAGGCAAACTTAAAACACTAATAATGTGTAAAGCGCAAGGACTTTCCTAAAAGTTTAGTTATTCAACTCGAAAAAATTCAAATTTGATCAATTCAAAATGTAATCCATTTTCGCTTATTTATTTAAGGTTTCTAAATGTTAGAAAGAAAAAACGAGGCAACTCTGAGTTTTGACTGAAGATTCGGAAATAACTACTCAAAACCAATAAGTAGTCTCGTTCTCTAGATTTTTTTTTATTTGGATTTTTGTGAAATCCCAATCAATTGTAGATCATTTGGGGCCGCTGTATCCCTATATAAAGTCAGAATTCAAAGCTGTCTCGTATTTCATTCTAGCCTAAAACAAAAACTGTAAATATAGTGCCATTCACCAGACAAAAAAAATAATTTTAAAAACAGTCAAACCAATTTTTAGGATAACAATTTTTCCAACGCTCATAGTGCAAAGTTTTTGACGTAGTCCTCGTAAATAGTGTGAATGTGTGTGTGTAAAAGGTAATTGTCAGCCTAAAACCGCCATTGCAATTAATTTGCGTAATTTTTGTGAACTAAGCGCCGGAAGAGTGACCTTCACCAGCAGCGGTAGGCACACGGTATCGCAAAAGTGGTATCAAATATTTAATGTGTAGTTTCACAAATTTATTACTTTCTTAAATATCTCAAGGAATCACGCTTTATCCCTTACATTTATGATATTCTTTTTACAAGTTCCGAACGGAACTCACTAATCTCTACCAGGATGGATTGACTATATTCAAGATAAGAGACATCGACGTTACTATTGACCTGGGATCCATTAAAAAGAACCACCAGCGGCATTCCGCAGGGAGACGTATTAGCTTCTCTCCTCCCCTGGCCCTTGCTTGTAAATGACATACTGAGCTGACTTGGAATTATGTAAGTTTAGCATGCTACCTGGATTTAGAAAAAAATTTAGAAGTGCGTACTATTATTAGATAGGTGCTGTATTTGCAAAAGCCTCTAACATATATGTAATACTTCTATATTGGCAGTATATTGAAAGTACATCCGCAAACATTAGAGTGGAGATATATACGGATAGAGCGAGAAAACCAATAAGCCAATGTACCCAAAATGACGCTTGAAACAAAACAAAAAGCAGGAGCGGCGTAGTAACCGTCAATAATTTACAAAATTAAATTTTAATTTTAAAATCAAAAAAAAAAAACAGAAAAAATGGTTCGGAATAGTTTTCATTGCAGAAGTAAAAAAAGTAATGAAAGCGAAATCGTAAGTATGTTGTAATATTTATACTAAACAATTTTAAGGTGATTGTTTTATGCAGAATACCACAAAATGAGCCATATCGGTGGAAAAGGGCAGACGCGTGTAAACTGACGACAAAGGCACTAGAAAGGAAGGTTTATATATGTTCGCTCCACTTCAGCACCGAATGTTATAGAGAAGAGAAAAAAATACCTCCTCGCAGACGCGTTTCCCACTCTGAATTTGCCTGAACCACGTTCAATCCTTGGACTTAATTCAGGTGGGAGAAAACATGCACTATTTATTTAGGTGGCCATAACAACCCGATCTAGAGTTATGAACCTGACACTTCCCTTCAAACGTGTCTGCTTCATGCGCGCGTTTTGCTATTACGTACATCGGTTGGTGCTTCCTTCACTTGGTCCCTCTACTAGAGGCACTTAACCTTACAGAATATCTCTTAAGAGTGATCGCCTTACGTGTGACTTTTACGTATGTAACTTGTATTATAGAAAACGTTCACTATTTTTCGGCATTACTTTATTTTTTATTTAAACCGCTCCTGGAGTGAAGTGACAATAGCTTGTTTGAAGTAGTTCACAAATATACATTTATACTAACACAAGCAAATATTTCTTTGATAGGCTGTCTCCCTTTGATTGCGGAATAAAAACACATTTTGAAGATACGTTACTATCAATATAGAAGTATTACATATATGGCCTCTAATGATAACCATTTGCCTTTTGGAAGCGGCGTAAAATTGTAGGTCCCTCCATCAAGGCCCACAACACAGAAAAGCCAATGTTACATAGCATTTAGCAGCGATATAATCATCGTGAACATATGCCGAGTGGGATTTATAGCTTGACTAAAATCTTAATAGGATTTAAAATTTATTCACCCACAAATTTGAAAACATTTCCTTAGAAACTGTATCATTAACAGATGCGCTGCTAACAAAGATTTAGTAACCGGCTGATTAAGTTATCCTAAATTTTTAAACCCTTTTCGCAATCTGCGCACTTTTGTAACCCCAAAGAAGTGGTAAAAATTTTTAGTAACCAAAGTTTCCGTTTACAAAATGTTCGGTAACGTGGTACAGAATAGTAAGAAGTGTAAAAGAATTGTCAAACTGTACATTTTTCAAGGTCCCGAACTTTCGCGAAGTCAAAAAGCTATCGAATTTCGAGATCAATGACCTAAAATAATATTATGCTGAAGAGAGAAAAACGTAAACAAAAACAAGTGAAAATAGGTCAATTCCAAAATGGTGAAATTAATTTTTTCTACGCATTAGTAGAAAGGCAGAAATGCGACAGTCGTGAAACGGGTGCTATAAGAATGAAAGAAATGCGTAAAAACATAAATTAATAACGAAATGTGTTAACAGTGCAAAAAAACATGAATTGGATAAACAAAGAAGTATCTACATAATAATATATGTATGTGAACATTTGTATGTACATATATTTAACATGCATGACCATACATACATATAAACAAGTATTTATCTACGAATTTTATGCATCACCTGTCGCAAGTTGATTAGGCGACGAAAAAGACATTGTATCGGTCAACATATTTTTATTTGCATACATATGCGCAATGTGTGCAAACGATCAGTGCAAACGCCGTGTGATCATTCGAAATTTGTACGTGATCAGCAACTGGTACTCCTAAGCTCGTGCTTACATACATACAAACATGGCATGCATGGCATGCGACTGACAGACAGAAGCACGAGACTACTGTGATTCCACTAAATTTATGCGCTTTTGTATGATTAATATTTTTAAATACATGCATACGTACATACGAAAAAAATATATATGTATGAATGTGTGAGAGAAGGTGTAGGATTATGATTGTTTCTTTTTTTTTTAGTTTTGTTTTTTGCAAATAATTGATACGCGCGACATTTTAATGAGCAAAATTACCGCATTTGTTGTTAACCTTTAATAATGACTTTGAATTTTTTTTATTTTGAATCAAGTGCAAATGTTGGGAGTGGGTGTGTTGGCAATAGCAACATAAAGCGGGCAAATATGGTGAGTCGCAAAATCGAGCAGAAAAAATTAAAGATGAGGAAGTTAGAGGATGAAGTTAGTAAAACTTGTTCAATGCCAAATTGAAAATTAATTGGGAACTGAAATTAATAACAAATTAAAAAATAGTTAAAGTAAGAAATTTAAAGCTTCAGTATTTTTGACTTTATTTCATTTGGCCTCATTTTATTTCATTTCATTTAATTTAGTTTAATTTAATTTAATTTAATTTCATTTAATTTCATTTCATTTAATTTAATTAATTGTAATTATTCAAGCCCTGGTCCGAGCAACATCGCAAAAACAAGTATAGAGAAAGCTTTTTTCTTAACAGCGGTCGCCCCTCGGCCAGCAATGGCGAAACCTCCATGTGTATTTCTGCCATGAAAAAGCTTGTCATAAAAGTACAATCGCAGTTCGGAGTCGGCGTAAAACTGTAGGTCCCTACCTCTTGTGTGACAAAATCAAGGCGCACGCCAAAAATTGGAGAATCTCTGCCAAACACTAAAATATTGTCTAAGCGCCAATCTATTAATATTATTATTATAATTGTAATTAAATTTAATTTATTTTTTTTTCATATCATTTTATTTCGTTTCATTTCATTTTATTACATTCCCCATATTTTTAATTCAGTTCATTTTATTTCACTTGATTCCTTTTTATTCCGTCTTTTTTCATTTAATTTCGTTTCATTTATTCCGTCTTATTTAATTTCATTTTATTAAATTTAATTTCATTAAATCTCATTTTATTTAATTTCATTTCAATCTTTTCGCTTCATTTCGTTTCATTTCCTTTCACGTCATTTCATTTTGTCTCATTTCGTTTAACTTAGTTAAAATTAATTTAGTTTTTTTAATTTATTTAAATTTAATTTAATTTAATTTAGCTTACTTTAATTTAATTTAATTAACTTTAATTTAATTTATTTTAATTTAATTTAGTTTAATTTAGTTTAATTTAATTTAATTTTATTTGGTTTAAAATTAAATCTAAATTAAAAATTAATGTAATTTAATTAGCCTAATTTAATTTACTTTAATTTAATTAAATTTAATTTTATTTAATTAAATTAATTTAATTTTAATTAGTTTAATTAAATTAAATTAAATCAAAATAAATTAAATAATTTAATTAAATTTAACTAAACTAATTAAAATTAATTCTTTTTGTTTTTTATTATTGTGGCGTAATTATATTTATTTTTAACAAGGTTATTGAGCTTTGTACCACGATTTGTTTTTTAGGAAAAATGGAAAAGCAACACAGTCTGAGCGGTAGAAGTTATAGCTGCTATTTCGGAGATCACCACATCTCCTCATTAATTAATTTAATTAAAATTAAATTAATTAAAGTTAAATTAAGCTAATTAAATAAAATGAATTTTTATTTTGAAATTAAATTAAATTGAATTAAATTATTTAATTTAATTAAAATTAAAATTAAATTAAATTAAGCTTATTAAATAAAATGAATTTTTATTTTTAAATTAAATTAAATTAAATTAAATTAAATTAAATTAAATTAAATTAAATTGAATTAAATTATTTAATTTAATTTGATTTCTTTTAATTTCTTTCATTTCAATAAATTTAATTTCGGTTCCTATCCTAGAATTTCGCAAGCAATATTTCACATACTTCCCGATGAGCTAGAGACTGGAAACTTCAAACTTAGCTCATAACCGTACATATGATCCGATTTGGTTCATATTAAGAAAGCTTGTTTTAAATATATTATTTTTGCTATTAGTTCATTTCATTTATTTTCATTTCATTTCATTGCATTTCTTTCAAATTAACTTCGTTTCGTTTCTTCTCATTTCATTTTAATTTTTTTTTTTTGATTGTATAACATTGTTTATTATATTTTTCTCGTAAAATTTTCCTCACAATTTTTTTATTTATTCGCTCTTATCAGCACTTCTTTCATTCAAGTCTATTTCTGTTGTATATAATTTGCGTACGCGTACCCATATGTACATATGTACACATACATACATACGCACTACAAAAAATTTTCAATGTCAGTGGGTCGCTCTTGTTGTGGAAGCTGTGGCGGCAATTGTCAGCTTCTTATCTGAAACCGCGTGGCTCGTTGTGGGAAGAATGTGATCTCGCGGATTTTATGTTTGCACACAAATACATACATATAAGCATCTATATCGCGTGAGCAGCAGTGGAGAATCGGGTGCATATGTACATACATAGTATATTGGTATGCGATATAGGGCCTAAATATGGTTACTGATTAAAAATTTCCCTCTTATAGGTTTCGAGAGTGTACAATTGTATTTGGGTCGAAGAGGATTTAATCGGTAGTGTGGCTTATACTATTATGTCCTTGAAAATTTTTGAGTATAAACTATGACGTTTCTTTGTGGCCACTTTTTTACATTGGTGCTAAATATTTGGCTATGAAAACCCCGGTGGCCAGCTAAGATACCGCCGTGAAATTATTTTTCCAATATTGTTGGTGCTGGATTTCAAAGCAGATCAAAATAGCGAGGAAGAGGTATTTTAAGGACTCTCTTTCTCCGAATTAGTAGATATACTAGGTGCATATACATATGTACATACAAGCAGCTAATTCATATTGAGAAAAAGAACGGTTTGAAAACACTTTAAGATATATTTCATATGCATATTTAATAAACCACATTATCGCTTTTAGCAGTCGTATTTTCAAGATCGTTTTAATTAGTTCGCCAAACACTTCCTCCTACTTAAGTAGCACCACTTGAAACCAACCTTCAATCATCAAAAACGACAGCACAAATAAACGCGACAAGCACTAAATTTCTCTATTAGCTGCAAATACTTTTTATACCCTCCCCTACCTAAGTAACTTCCATGCGCCAAAGGCTATTTGTAGCAAAAGATCACATGCTGAAGTTGTTTTATTTTTATT
>JAPVRG010294560.1:3410-16290 GCA_029783565.1 Rhagoletis cerasi
TTATGCTGTACTAAATATTTTGGACATTAAAAAAATATATTTGTTGACATATGAATGCTGCATAAATCAGAGATTTCTGCTTAATAGTTGCATAACCAATGCTTGCATATGCTTACATGCATATATTTTTATTTCAGGTCATTAATTTGGTTGCATGAGAATGTCCGTTTTACCCAGGTTGATTTACATATTTTTAAAGCAGCCTGAAAACCGAACCGCAGCGTCCATAAGACGAGTTATTGCGGTTAACGAGAATCTACAAGCTTCACGAACTGTTGAATAAGACTAAAGAACTGTTAGAATACATATCTTGTATTTATGTATGCACATATGGGTAAATCCAGAAAATGGTCAACCAGAAGTTAAAAAATATTTGCTGCAATCGTAAAGTTATTTAAACGGCTCAAAAATGCATATCTTCTATGTCTGGCTTCTATTATGCACTCGCTATGTGTTTTAATGTTAATGTAAAAAATTAATGCATTAATTCTGAAAAATATAATGCTAATGATTCATTTTTCACAACCCTGGTACATACAAACCAAACTAAGAAAGGCTGATCCACCCTAATGTACAAGTGCATACCCACATATATGTATGTACATGCATACGAATATCCAGATATAAACCGCCGAATTCGATTTCCCGCCAAATAATGCACTTAGTTAGCCGAATTTTCCCTCGATACAGTTCGCTGTTTGAGGGTTCGGCTAAACTTAAAAATAACGCGGTTCTTTCCAGTTTGAACGGCAAGCAGCACGGACGCCTATCAGCCACTACCCTTCATTACACCACAAGGTAATATTGTTATTAATTGCGTGGCTCCTTATCAATACGAGTACACAATGGATCACACTATTTATCGTATTAGCTATAAAATATATCCCGAGAAAAAAAACTTAATGGTTTCTCTTAATGCATTAGCATTATTTTTTTTAGAATTATTGCATTAAGATTTCATTAATTTTTGTATTCTCAAATCTAATGCATTGCCATTTTTATTGGCACTAAATGCATTTATTTCTTATACTAATTTTATACTAGCAATCATGCGTCGTCTTACCAATTTCTTATTCGAATGAAAGTCTTTTATGTTATACCTAGAGAACGACCGATCTTCGGCTTCGACCATGTTCGGCCACAAAAGTTAGGTTTGGTTTGGCTTCAGCAAAAAAAGCCAAATTTTGGCCTAGCATTGAATATTTAATGATTACTACATGTACACATGTCATAACAAATTTTTTGTTATTTTTACCAATATAAGTTTATATTATGAACTGAAATTAATGTGATTGAATCTAAAGTTTAATTTCTTGGTGTTTATTAATAAAAATACCGAATTTTAAAAAATTCAATGCTTAGAAATTTCTAGGGCTCCTGCGAATGTTCGGCCGAAATCGCACTTTTTTTTTTAAATAAGGGAAATGTCCGTCTAATGGAGGAAGTGCCCGCTAATTGAGGGGTCTGTCTAATAGAGGTGTCCGTTAGGAGAGGTTACACTGTATACGAATATTGCGACCACAGCGAAACCTACCGGGAACGTTTTTTTGGACTTACTTCTTTCCATTTAAGTAACACATATTCCAAATATGAACCAAATAGAACCATAAATACGAATTTTTCAAATGTCCTGACTCGCGTAGGACTCGATATCATGATTTGCGTTTTAGATTCAGCATTATGCGGTCGCTGTGATATAGTGGTTAGAAGTGTGCACTACCACTGCGTGGGGCCTGGGTTCAAGCCCTGGTCCGAGCAAGATTGCAAAAAAATTATAGAAAAAAGTTTTTTTCTTAACAGCGGTCGCTCCTCGGCAGGCAATGGCAAACCTCTGAGTGTATTTCTGCCTTGGAAAAGCTTCTCATAAAAATACAATCGCCGTTCAGAGTCGGTGTAAAACTGTAGGTCCCTCCCCATTGTGTGCAACAGCGCACGCCACAAATTGGAAAAGAAGCTCGGCCAAACACTTACACATTTTGTAGGCGCCAATCTATTATTATTATTATTATTATTATTATTATTATTATTATTATTTCAGCCCTTGCAATATTGAATAATGACATTCGTACAGATTTTTCTTTAATCCAGATAACTCGGGCTTTATTAAAAAAAAAACAAATAAGTTGCGTCACATATATTCTTTCTCCTTATATTAGATTAAAAAAAATGAAATTTCGCCCATTGTTGGACGGGATCAAATCATTTACAAAAAAATTCTACAAAGAATTATTAAATAAAGCCTTCGCTTCTACAAAAATTCAAATTTATGAGCTCAACAAATTTCTACATACATATATCACACACAAAGTGCATGTGCCTCGTTGCAGATCTCGGCAGACGTAGCTACGTTTATGGTTCGTGCATTTCTCCTGCAATTTTTTCGTAATTGGTCTTTTCTAAATTTGAATGACACTGTACAAAAAACCGCAAAAATAACCCGAAATAGAAATGATCCATGCGAAAAAATTCATAGTAAAGAAAACAAAATGCCATTCACACGTTAACACGTCGGCTCGCCTCGGCATCACGTTTTCTGTCTTGTGAATTAAATTTATCACACCGCACGCGACGGCTCATTACAAAAATAAAAAAAAAAGTAAATAAACATTGCTTATCGCACGGCGCTTAACATACGCGACTTGCCGCGGCAACTTACTAAAATCCGTTGCATGGCAAATGGACCACTTCAAGTGTACGTAATACCTATGTACTTTATATGCAAATTTTGATTTCAATTTTAATTTTGAAGCCTATTAGTGATTTTTAATTAATACCTGTCTATGAGATCAAATAGCTAATCAATTAAGTTTTATATGTATTTCGAGTCGATTTTACTTTACATGAATTCGGCACGGCTGCCATCAAAGCAACAGTAAGCGGCAAAGTTGACAAAAATGTATCGCAGCATAGATGACTGTTCCAACATTAATCACTAGCCATATTACATCAATTGCTTGTGTTTCGGCGGACCATAAAACATTCAATAATTGTGGGTTTTAATTTTTTATTAGATTTACGTGCATACATAATGCTTGTTTTAGTACTTCCTTTACGCATGCGCCGCGAGAATACGGTGTTGATATTTATTGGAAACGGTAAAATTTGTGGCCAAGCAGGTTTGAAGGTATCATTAAGTTACACATATGTGTTAAGTTAATTTATGAGATCCGGTTTTGTTTGCTATCCAAGGCTTTCATCAATTTAACAGCAACTTTTACGATATCATTTTAATTTATTAGTTCAAAGAAGTTGACTACATGGCGTTTGCTGATAACACTTAAGTTTAATGCACTTGTGCACGATAAGATTAAGCAAAATTCAAAATTAAAAAATTATAGAATCAAAAAATAAAATATTTATAACTACCTCTATCCAAACACTTTATTGTTCTATTCATATCATATAACCCGTTAAATTAATATTGGAAGACTTGACAGCCAGAATGAAAAGATTATTGTAAGTTAGGTAGTGCAGTGTATTTGAACAGTTATGAGTAATTTTTATAAGATAGTGGGCAAGGAAGGGATCTTTGGCGCCACTTTCGGAAAATTCAGCCTCTACGACGAAACGTCCGATAACGGGCTGAGGCTGATCGACTTCGCCGGGCCCCGAAACATGGTATTGTGTAGTAGTAGGTTCCAGCATAAAAAATCCATCAAGCTACAGGTCTGTGTCCAGATTGAAAAACGAGAAACCAAATCGACCATCGACAAACATCGACTCGGACGACTATCTTGTTGCAGCGAAGTTACGCAGCAAAAAATGTGCGTCCCACAATGCAAGGAAAGCTGAACGGCGAAAAGCTGCAATCACAACATACGGCCAATTTATTCGCTACTCGACTCTCACACCTGCTCTCTGAGAGCACTCTTCAACAACCCGACATACGCGAGCAGTGGAACCACATTTCCCGCTCATTAGGTACCGCCGCCGAAGAAGTAGCGAGCCCGAAAGAACAACTGGTACGATGAGGAATGTCAAGAAGCTTTAGAGAAAAAACATGCCGCCTACAGGGCCACGCTGCGATCGGGCGCAACGCGAGCCATGTGGGACCGCTATAAGGAACTGAAAGTAGTGGAGAAGACGAACGCGAGCCCCCAGTCGACGATGATAGAGTCAACAAAGCTGCTGTAGCTGACGACCTGCCAGCTGAGCTATTCAAGTACGGCGGCGAGGAGCTAATAAGGGACATTGTTGATCGCATCCAAGTTTTCACTCGTTTAAGGGTTCTAAAGGATCTTTAAATTGAGCAGGTCTTACACGGCAACGAGAGAAATATTGAAAGAGCTTGCGCAATAGCTGGGTACAGCAGTCCAGCTTCTAAGATCAACTCTATTTTACTTGCTTTTAAACCTTCTCTAGCCATATTTTTTGCTTCCAGTTAAAATACCATAGTTCGCTTTGAAGTTCTAAGTTTGGAATATTGTAATAGGCTGCTATTACAGCAGTTTGTTCTTTTATTCGTTTCACTGATGCTCCTATAAAAATAAATGGATGTAGAACGGTGAGCGAATAAGCAACATAATTTTCTTCACTAAATCTTTGCTGTAATGATAAAGACAGCTAATCAGAGCTCGCATCCAATAGTCCGCTTCGGTTTTGAATGGAGGATTGGCTCTCTGTTGTTGTCTTTGTACACTTCTAGGTGGCGTTAGCTCAACATCCATCTTTTCAGCAATTTCGTAAGCCTCTGTCAACAGCTTTATAATTCCTTCTTCCGCCATAATTCTGTGTCCGTTTATAAGCCAATAATTGCGTTTATATATTTTGAGCATATAAGCAAGTTTAATGTTGTTGCCTCCGGTTCAAGAATTTTGGAGTATTTCGCGATCATGCATACGGTTATGATGAACGCAGGCCGGGTTGCCGCCAAATGTAACTGAAAAACATTTTTTTGTTGCAGGAGTTACTGTTATTTCAGTATGTCTTTCTTGGATTTAAGGGGGGGGAAGGGAAGGGGCAAGTTCCTGCCCCCCCCCTGGCTACGCCCTTGGGCACCGGGTATAACCAAACACCTTATGTAAAAATAAGTGGTCCGATTTTTAAACGGACTACCCTGACAACGGACTGCTAAAAGAGAAATTGAGCAGGTTTATAGCCATTACTGATTTTGTAAATTCAATAGTTGTGTGTTTGCTTCAAAGCATGCATTTCAGCAACTTCTAATTTATTCACTTAAATTTTTGACAAAAAAATTTAATTTTTTCCATCAAAATTAATTAGTTTAATGAAATAAATAGTTTTAGTGGATAAATGAATGAGACTAAGGACTTTCACTCTTTCCATATAAAAAATTGTCAAACATACTTTGTATGCAAGAAAATTCGTGACATTGTCAAAAAAAAAATCAACGTACATTTTTAGCAACGTCAAACTTGCACTCTATTGAACTAAAATTTAATCGGCTATAAAATTTATTTATATGGTCTTTGCTATATAATGAGCCATACTTTTATAAAAAAAAAAAATCACGCGTGTAGCACCGTACACGTGATAGAAGTAAAACTTCTTAAAAATTCAGAAAAATTAAGAATAAGTGAGATTTATTGTGGGAAGCAGAGAGAGAATCTTAAAATATATAATAAAAAAAATTGTTTTCAAATTTCATTCTCGGTACAAAAAGAAATCTATTGCACTTAGTTGTAGAACATTTCCTTCATAGAGAAATTTTCATTGGCAGTTTTCCTCAATAACTGTTATCTTCGGTCCCTGGTAAAAGCTGTTACGGGTTTTTACTGGATAGTGCGTACAAAAAACACAACTATTACCACGAGTAAAGGCCGTCACAAACAGGCGCGGTACGGTACCGCGGTGTTATCCCATATGACATTTTTGCTCATAGTACGCTACTAATTCTCCCATTTGCTCTATATTCTTGTGCCGCAGTGTATTGTAGTTCCGAAATTCCATTTTTTGAGTGCTCCAGCAATGGTATAAAGCAACGAATGTCGTACGATATTCTACCGGACCGTGTCTGTTTGAGGGCACCCTAACATCGATTCAATACTGCTGTTTATACGAAAAAATACTTGTTTTTTGGTACGCCAATTTTTTAATTCACAGAAGTAGTATAAATTTATCATTCGTTGAAACAAAACGATATACAGTAAAATTGCTTCTTTTTAAGTTGAGATACTGCAAACGCAATTTTTTTGCAGCAATATACAGTTTTTTGTCCGAAAAGAGTTACGAGCGTTTGGTACACGTCGCGTCTTTCTCTTTTTCTCTTTCTCTATGCTATATCTTCCTTATTACTCATGTAACGAAATCAGTTTTAAAATTTTCACACTCCATTTGCGATACCGCCGCACAGTGTGGGATTTTACAAATCTAGGAGAACTTAATTCTGTTTAATCGCATATTATTTTTTATGTTTACTTTCTGGTATATCTATATTGGGGCGAACAAAACAAAAAAAAAGATCCAAATCGGTCAAGCCGTTCCCGAGTGATTTAATTTGGAATTGTTGGAAATTTTTAATTTTCGACTTTCCGGCTTTTCCTTTTGAAGTTTTAGAAATTTTTGTTTTCCTAAGCCATTCTTGTATTTCGACAAACAAAACAGAACAAATATCTTATAATTCGGTCAAGGCGTTGGCGATGTTTATTTTTATTTTTATGTATACATACATATGTTTATACATACGCTGCCGGAAAAAAGTATAGGCACAGCGAATTTTGCCCAAAATTTATATGCCAAACTTTTTATTCTAATATTTTTTGCCGGTTATTTTTTATAAAAATATGGTTCATTCTACAACAAAAAACATAAAAAAATTATTTCTGAACTTTGTGCAAAACTCGCGAAAATTAAATAAATTGAATATGCAGATTTCTAGCCCAATACATTTTGTCATAATAAAGTGTAAGTTTGAAGTAGCTACGACTAACAGTTGATTTTTGGCAATTTTTTTCACACAGTTTCTTCTATACAAAAAAAAAAATTTAAATACTTTGTATGGAAAAAATGCAAAACATTTTTAAAATAAATTCCCCAAAATCAACGCGGTCTTTGACTAACTCCAAACTTGCATTTTGTTTTGCTAGAATTCAATGGGCTACAAAAGTGCATACTCAAGAAATTTTAATCTGATTAAAAGGTTGAAAAAAATTGTCTCCTTTCTTCATGTTGTATACCTCTATAGAAAATCAAAAATTAATGTATGAGGAACGCAGGCAGGCGCAGCTAAACTAAAATAGGAATATAAAAAAATGATTTCAAGCCTTCTACATGTGTATACATTTTTAAATCTCTATTTTAAAGAGATATATGTACATATAATAAATACTTGAAAAGTTACTAACATTAGAAACACTATTTAAAATTAGATGACAGTTATTGACCTGCAAGACGCTAAGGAGATCGTACAACAACACAAACTTATTTGTTTATTTATTTTAAAACAATGGCTTGGCAAACGCACGTCCACATTGTTGCAGACACAATGATAATTTTATTGAACACAAATAATGTCGTCACTTTGAGACAATCTATAGAGTGCACTACGTTGCCGACGATAAATTTGAAATGAGGTGAAGCAGCCTTAATATATGGCGAGTAGAATGGCATACGTTTGCATGAGTACCCACCATTTAGTTGTTCGTATAAAGTTGCCCTAGACCTGAAAAATCCCACACTGTGCGCCGCCTAAGAAGTTTCACCTCAAAATTACAAAATACAAAAATAAATATGAATTTCTGGCACTTAAAAACCACTTGAATACGATAGTACCATCGATAGCAATGACACGAATGCCACGGGCGAGCAGCAGGCGAATCGCAATAAATAATATGAAATCGGGCTACTCGACTAATTTTCATTCGACTCGCGAAAAAAATTTTTTTTCAAATATATCAATTTTCATAGAGTATGTAACAGTGATGGAAAAGTATGTACACAATCGACTGACACTGTTTGGCGAAAGCCGAAAATATGCTTATCTAAAATCTATTAACAGCAAAAGTATGTATGTATGTATGCCCAGTTTTTTGACAAATACTTAAATTTACTGCACGATTTAAAGTCGCTGAATTTTGATTTAGGCCGAAATTGGGTTTGCTCACTCCGATTTAATTTTTTTTACGACACCTTTTTACGACGCCTCCACCCTTAAGTCTCAGATTTCTTAAATCGAAAAAAATGTCGATTTAAGCGTGTTAGACCGAGATTTATCTTATTACCGATTTTTTTACTGTCATTTAACTCTCGGTATTTGGCCAGGATACAAATACGTAAAGCATTTTTAACAATTTTGCTCTACATTTGCTGCCTGCGGATTTTGTTATTTTTACCAGTTATTAATTTGGGCGATGACGCGTCAGTTTGTAGTATTTTTTATTTATATATTTTATTTTATTTTGTTTTGTTTTATCTTGTTTACTTTAATTTATTCTATTTTATTTTTTTTTTGTTTATCTAATTTCTTATTATTTCACGCAATTTTTTCAGTTAAATTTAATTTTTTTGCCAAACCAGCTGTAATTACATTTAAAAAATTAATGAAATAATTGAAGAAACTAAAAAAAGTTTTATTTGTTTTTTTTTCACAGTGGGCCTCGAACCCACGACCTCGCGGCTCAGCTTTCTCTGTTCATGTATGGAAAAATTATAATTTTGAAAAACACGTCGTAAACTGACAATTCAGCCCATTGTCAGCGGCTTAAATCCGAGTCGTAAAAATACAATTACGACGCGTCGCAAATATTATTATATTTGTCAACAAATCGGAAAAATTTTGCGGCGTTGTAAACGAAGTCGTATTATAAATCTAGATTTAACTAAATCGAGTTTTAGGCGGGTTTAAAACTCATTCAATAAACTGGGCAACAATATCCAAAATATTATACAGTATGGCAACATATGTACAGAACCATAAAGAATGTAATAACATTTCTAATGTGGATCTCAGTGAAGATCAACTAATGGAGTTGTTTAAGCGACTTATTCATCTCCCGCATAGCGCAGCCAACACACACAAGCACTAGTATTGCATTTCCCCGCACTGCATTTTGCTCATGTTTGAGGGGATATGCATTTTTATGGAATTCTCAAATATTTCCTCGCTGAGCTTAGTGAATTACTCGCATTCACAACCATGGCCGACGCTCCTATGCAGCTTCAGGAGCTTACGGCAGCTAGAGCATGATTCCTCTAATGAAGTCCCCAATACATAAATAGCCACATCTTGCGCTAACGCTTCATCTGTCTGCAGGCAAATCTCACTCTCGCCCTCTCATATCAGGCTTATGAAGTGCTTAGTTGTCTTGATGTGCGCCTTTTAACCATACGGGCTCATTGATATCTTATAACTCTTATCCCAGCTCTTAACCATGGGGCCCTTACTCTGTAGTTCGATTCGATAGAAAGCCAAAGAATTTTATTTTTGGATTCTTTAAATAAAAATATAAAAATTCCAAAAATCGAAAAATCAAAGATGCTATACATGCAGAGCCAACTTTAAGTGATGATATCTTCTAAACGAAAAATGCACATACTTTGAAATTTGCACATGTTATTTAATATGACTAGAAGAATAGTTAAATTTTTTTTATTTATTTTTTTGTTGCTCCAGAACGATGTTTTGCAAAAATATCTTAATATAAATATTAGTAAAAAGTAAAAAAAAAAAAATATTTGCAATAAGAGAAGAAAACAATGACATAATAGGCATAAGCCCTGAAAATTTCATCCAATTCGATTGAACAGATTATGAGATATTGTGAATCGAAGAAGATATGCCACAAAAATTGCTTACGCTATAACTAAGTTATGTTATGCTTCCATGCTCCTGAACTAGACATCCACCATATTTAAATTGAAAACCAAAAAAAATTTAATTTTTACTGATCGATTTCACGAATTCTGGCTCACTTACAAACATCAGACCAAAGTTATAATAAAATTTCATGTTCATGAAAGGTATAAAAACGTACTGGGAGGCTATGCCATAATAATTTTTAACTTGGTGTTATATTGTCAACTTAGTTCTAAGGTGGTTTCAGAAGATACCATAACTGTAATTGTTAACCTACTTTTGAAAGATATGAAATAGAAAAATGAATTTTGAAAAAATATAAAAATTTTTTCGCTCATACGAAAAAATTAATATTATATAATAATAATTTTTTAAATATATCGATTTTTTTAAACTGATTTTAACTTGATGAACCCTCTTCAAAAATATTTTCGAAATAAAACTGTCTCATCTCTCTCTCGCTTGCCACTCATATCAAAATATTTCATTTAACTTTATGGTGGCAACTCTTTTCAAAAATATTTCTGATATAAATATATCTTTAACTTTTCACGGTCGACACCCATATTAAAATAAAACGCTTAATTTATTTAAATTGATTTTAAAATTTTGACCAAGTGACAGCCCTCTTCAAGATACGTGCGAAATAAACCGTTTTTGAACCACTTTAGTTTGGCATCCATAATGTTGTGATATATTATTTAGCTTATTAATAAATTTACTTTAACTTTTTAACAGGTGGCAACGCACTTAAAAAATATTTTCGAAATATGTAAATAGCTTTGAAACCTTTTTCGTTTGACACCTACATTGCTGTAATATTTTACTTAACTTTATAATTAATTAACTCTAACTTCTGAAAAAGGGGGCAACTGACTTAAAAAAAAATATCTTAAATGTTATTTCAGGTTATAGTTTATCTGAGTGCCAAATTTCATTGATAAATATTAAGGCGTTTTAGCGTGAAAGAGCAACAATCATAATCACTCACTCACAAACTTTCACGTTTATAATATTAGTAAAATATATGTGCTATTTTAAGTCTTATTTGCATAATTTGCAGTTATCCGCATTTTTTACCTGTATTTGTGTTAAAAAAATAAGTTTATTAAAGCACAATTCACACAAGGGCTTTCTGTTGAGCAAATTAATTGTAGAACTTCACTGCCACCTTTTTATATATCACTTTCACGTCTAATAATTGGTTTCTCATTCATATTACCAACAAATAAGAGTCCTTCTGGACAGAGTCAACCACTTTCACTTCATTAACCCGGCAATTGTTAGCAGCGATCGCCAGTATACGTCAGCTTGGCGCAATAACCATGAACTGACTGTTTTTACAAAGGCATTACAACGGCAGTTAAATTCAGCTACGCTCTCTAAAACTAGATACCGCGCGTGAAACACAATAAAATTAGACAATATGCGCTCAAACATGCAAATAAAAAAAATCCAAAAAGAAAAACAAAGCTGGCACTGCCACTGCAACTGCAACTGCTACTAAATAAAAATGAGCAACAGCAAAAGAGGCGCGCAGGCGCAGCTAGCTTACTTGATTAAGTACTTGCAACAAGCAATGAAATTTTTGGGAATCGAAATCAAAATTATTAACTTACTAACAACATAGAAAATGAAAGAGTTTAGTTGGAAGATCTAAATGCTTGCAGAAAAAAAATTAAATAACATGTGACAAATAGAATTTGAAAAGTTTTATATTTTCCATGTTTCAGCTAGGGTACGAAAATAAACCGCACAAAGCAATACCCATTTGCTCATCGACTATCATATCATTTATTGTTTTGTACAGTTTTGTACAGATGATGATATATGTAGTGAATTTTTAGCAACATGTTCACTCCAATATTCGAAAATGCTTCCCACAATTCAGATCGCATTTTTGCAGGTTAAACACTTTACCTTGAAACTTGCAAAGTGGACTCAGCCATTTTATTTTGTTTTGTACCGAACTGTTGAAGTAATAAACGAAACAAAATGGTAACGTACAATATACATAGTTTATGCATATGTTAATGCATACTTAGGGCCGATTTCATAATGAAACATTAAAGTTCCTTTTGCAAAAGTTTTCTTTTAATTGAAGTGACATTTAAATGTACTGTGTCTCTTAAAGGCATCCTATCTTTAAAGTAATTTATGAAATCGATCGGCAAAATAAAGCATCCGTTAAATTTAAATGATTCTTTAATTTTATTATGAGCTCGGCCCTTAGAGATTTATATTTTACTCATAAATTTTAAACTATTGTGCGATATGGAAATAATTTTTGGTAATACGGGTAATGTAGAAGACCTATAAGAAAATGGGACCTACTCCGACATGAATGCGGCAGCCGTTGTACACTTGAAAGGCATTTCAGAACACACACATTAAATAAATACATATGTACATATGTCCATGTATACACATTTACATATGTGTTACTGGTATTGCTAAATGTTTGCACAAACAAACTGGTTCCAGTCACAAATAATACACAATACGAGTACTCCTTGGTCAACTATAATTTTCTCCCGATAAAAAATCACCCGTAAAGACAAATGACACAAGAGAACATTTTTTATTAAATTTATTGCTGGCTCAATATCAATGTATTATAAACATACATATATGTATGTGTGGGGGTTTCCATGGGAAAGTCACGCAGGAGCGAAAAATGAAATGCTAATATCCTAAGGAAATATTTAAATTTCTATAATTTAAAATAATTTTTTCTTAATCAGCTGTCATAAGTATATACATCCATGGTAAGAAAAATGAGATCTTAATTTTCACAGTAAATATTTTGCTATTGAAATTAACGTGTTTCCACTTACAACACAAATTAAGTAAACTAGAGTTCGCCCAGTGGTTGAAATTCAACAACGGTCAGCATCCTTCTACTTGGAAAAACTATATATCTTTACCATACTTACCGTAGTAACTGAAATTTCTATTCATATACCATGTTTATACCGCGCTTTGACTCAGTTCGCAGTGATTCAAAACGGATGCATAAACCAATTTCAATGCGCTTTGAAATTCAAAAGTGTATTGAAATTTGGTTTATGCGCCCGTTTTGAATCACTGCGAACTGAGTCAAAGCGCTTTATGTGTCGGTATAAA
>JAPVRG010294571.1:2506-14676 GCA_029783565.1 Rhagoletis cerasi
CGTTTGACGGTAATGTTGCGGGTAAGGGCTTACGGCCAATGACATGCCCATGTTAAAATAATGCCTTCCTGAAGCGAAAGGGTAAGCGATTGCCGTCGTCTACCTCGATTCCATTTTCATTTCTTTGGTAATCGTGTTTTTTGCTGGGTGGATGCTTGGACATCCCAGAGTCAGAACCGAACTGGTCTCGAACGTTCAAAAGATTTTGCTGCTGCGCTAAAAATTTCAACATAATTCAAAAATGAGCTGCTGTTGGTGCAATGAAAGCAAATAGATCCTGCCCCACGCACGCTCTGAAATAGAAATTTTTGTCGTCAATACAGCTCTAATATCAAATCGAAGAGATCATGGGCAACATAATACTAGAGAGAAAGGCTATTCAGGCATAGTGCCATACGAAATAGGCTTCCATCTTATACACATCTGATACACATGGATTCGGGGTGGAATATGGTGCTCGGAAGCTATCTTTGCAGACATCAAGATGAAAGGCATTCATTTCATTTCATTTCGAATGCCGTATTACTCGAGCGTTTTCCAAGCGTACGTACAAGGAAACGTTTGCAATTGAGGAGGCAGCAATGTACATAGAATACCATATACCCGCAGGGATGCGTGTGGGCGATTTCTCAGCTAGCTAGGAGAGTATTCAGACACTCTCGATTAGGTCACAACTAGTGGAGTACTGTGGGAGAAAGTTGGCCAAAATTTCTGATCAATTCAAAATTACGTTAGGATGGGCCCCAGGTCAATGGTGACATGACATGTGAACTAACGAGATTTCGCTCTACTCTAAATAGGTCCCACAGCGCAGACATGGGTGGCTCGCTGAGGGAAAGCAAAAGCAGAATTTACCACACGAAAGCTAAGCAGAGGCGCAACTGCGGAGGATCGTATGGAATAACAAGGCAGATCTGGATTACCTGCGACGCACATACAGCCAGTGCTGGTTTAGGAATGAGAAAAGGTAATACTCATAAACTCATGACTCTCTGCACAGTACACTTGTGCAGATCGCTATAAGTATTCATAGTTCTGGTTTTCAACTCGACGCATTGGACACTAGTGAATTGTTATGAAAACGAAAGTAGTCAAATAAACACCGGTAAAATTAATTTTAACTAAATATAATTTTATTCATAAGGATTATATGGAGCATGCTTCATACTATTATCGGTTTAGGGTAAGGCAAGGTTAAAATTTATCTAAAGAGTCATTATCTTATTTTCTCAATTGCTCCTCGGGATCATCATTTTGTTTCTCCAAACTATCTTCGGGATCATCATTTTGTTTTCCGAACTATCCTCAGGATCATCGTTTTGTTTTTCTTCTCGGATCATCATTTTGTTTCTCCAAACTATCTTCGGGATCATCATTTTGTTTTTCCGAACTATCCTCAGGATCATCATTTTGTTTTTCCGAACTATCCTCAGGATCATCGTTTTGTTTTTCCGAACTATCCTCAGGATCATCATTTTGTTTTTCCAAACTATCCTCGGCATCATCATTTTGTTTTTCCGAACTATCTTCGGGGTCATCATTTTGGTTTGCCCATTCTTCCTCGGCGTCATCATTTTGGTTTCCCCATTCTTCCTCGGCGTCATCATTTTGGTTTGCCCATTCTTCCTCGGCGTCATCATTTTGGTTTCCCCATTCTTCCTCGGGGTCATCATATTGTGCTTCTGCATCATCCTCAAGATCATCGTTTTGGTTTACCCACTTCTCTTCGGGATCATCCATTTGGTATCCCAATTCTATGTCATCGTAGTCAATGAAAGCGCGTGTGATTTCACCACCCAACTCAGCTGTAAAGCGCAAAGTGTTATTTGTTTATTGAAGAATTTTATCTTGTTTTCAACTTACCTTCGCATGCGGCAAACATCAATCCAAAAAGGCAAATTGCTATGAAGGATTTCATTTTTATTTAAAATTTTACTTTGTGTGTTTTTTTTTTTGGTAAAAAGCGTTTAACACTTTTATGTTACTGATTTCAACTGTTGAAGTTGGCTTGGCTGCTGCAAGCTTATATACAACTGTCAGCTCATACTATTGAGTACTTAGTAATATTTTGGGCAAGGGCAGTCGTTTACGTAACATGCATGTGGTATTAGGGTGGTCCATAAGCTTTGAAAATAGAAGTGCAGTTCTAACAATATGGGAATTGATAAAAAGGAAAAAAATGGAACACAGAAAATTTGTTTATAAATTTTAGTTATATCATCCTATTCGTTACCGTTATAGTTATTATAAAGGTTATCGATAATGCAATTGCTTTCGATGCACATACATATATAGTTGCTTTTATTGTTATCGTTATCTGGGTTATTATTGTTATCCTTAACGCTATCGATTTTCTTATTATTATTCTCCTCATTGTTATCGGCACCGATTTTTCAGTTATCGATATTACGTATCATTTAAGACACTTTTTTATTATATTTAATGTTATCTTTAGGTCGATATGTTATCCTTATAAAAAAGTTATCGATATTGTTATCGTTATCGGTAGTATAACTGATATCGATTTTTTATCGTAATTACTTTTACATACTTATCGATATTTAGATCGTTAATTATTACAGGCTCTACAATTGTTATCGATATCGATTTTTTCTCGATATCGCTTCGTTTAATTCATCTTTTCCTTAGACTTCGTGAAGCGATTGCTTTTCTATTCTTCTTATTTTCATAAAAAAGTTATCATATCCATACATAAATACCGGCTCTTAGCATTTCTTCTATGCCCTCTTCGTTAACGGCTCTTAAAATGTCAACACATGAAATAAATTTAAACTCACTCAGACGATACCAAAAAAATTTCACATCAAAAAACAATGTACAAAAACTAAGCCACCCTAGTATGCATTCATATTTGGAGCAAGGCAATTAGGTCTTCGAATTAGAACAAAATACAAAACACTTGTACACGCAAACTGCTTGCCAAAAAATTGATTAGATCACACAATAGATGCATTTATTTACTTTTTTCGCATGAACCCTGAGAAACTAGTGTCAAGCTTTCACCTTATGTCTCAATTAAAACAAATCTATGTACATATTTATGCGCCTTCGTTTGGCGGTTCCACTGGACCGATTTCGTAATCAAAAACACCATTGGAAAGGTATTTTTCTGTGGATGACAAGGGTTTTTTGTGTAGTTTTTGTTGCGAGCACTTCAAAGATATACGAAGACCAATACGAATACGAAGAAAAATTCGAAGAAAAATACGAATACGAATAAGGAGAAGAAAATGAAGACAAATACGAAGGCGTATATGAACACAAGGACGAATATGAAGACGAGCACGAGTTCGAGGATGAACACGAAAACGAATACAAAGACAGCGACGAATGCGAAGACGAATAGGAAGAAAAATACGACAACCAATACGAAGTGTAATACGAAGGCGAATACCTTATACGATTCGAAGACGAATGACAGCGACGAAAACGACAACACAAAGGTGAATGCGAAGACGAATATTGATATGAAGACGAACAAATCTTCAGGATACTGGAAAAACTATACTCGGGATACTCGTCTGTTATCGCATAACTCAAGAATTGCTCAACCGATTCGCTTCGTTTTTGTTTCATTTTGTGTCTTTCTCTATGTAGATGGTTTGTAAAGAGAAAATAAGAAAAATGGTGTTGCCAGATATCTGAAATATCAGAAAAAAAATATAGTATAATAATAATGCTATTTTACTGAGATTGTATAAAAAAAATTAATTCATAAAAAAATTTGGGTAGGGTTGCCAACATTCGAAAAAAAATTTTATACATAAAAATGGTTTGCTTTCATGTGTTATCGCATAACTCAAGAATGGGTTAACGGATTTGCTTCGCTTTTATTTCATTTGGCTTCCTTCTGTCTGTAGAAGGTTTGTAAGGAGAAAATTAGAAAAATGGTGTTGCCAGATAACTGAAATATCAGAAAAAAAATTAAATATAAATAAGCCATAATAATGCTCTTTCACTGAGAATGTATAAAAACAATTAATTCATTTAAAAATTTGGTGGAGAAGGTTTGTAAGGAGAAAGTTAGAAAAATGGTGTTGCCAGATATTTGAAATATCAGAAAAAAAAAATAGATATAAATAAGCCATAATAATGCTATTTCACTGAGAATGTATAAAAAAAATTAATTCAGAAAAAAATTTGGATAGGGTTGCCACCATTAGAAAGAAATTTTCATATATGTATATAAATGAGTGACTTTCGTGTTTTATCGCGTAACTCTTGCTGTCTGTAGAAAGAATGTAAAGAAAAAATTGGAAGAATGGTGATGCAAGACATCTGAAGTATCAAAAAAAATTAAATTTAAATAAGCCGCAATAATGATATTTCACTGAGAATGTTTGCAAAAATTTAATACAGACAAAAAAATTTAGACAGGATTGTCACCATTCGAAAAAATTATGTATATAAATGATTTGCTTTCGTGTGTTATTGCGTAACTCAAGAACGGCTCAAGGGATTTGTTTTGTTTTGATTTCATTTTGTTACGAAACGTATAGTATCCGTGTTTCTCGCACGGCCAACTTTACGTCGCTTGCTCCCGCGTTACAAACAAAAACGTGATTTATCATCGGGCATTACTGTGAGCATAATTTCTTGCAGTAGAAAACTAAATGACTCCTTTAATGTATTCAGATGTTTTGAACTGTAATCGTCGTAATGAAAATATATATATTAGGGTGGGTCAAAAAAATCAAGTTTTTTTTTTGATCCGACACACGAAAACTAGTTCCTAGGTACCTCTAGAAAGTATTTACCAAATATGAGCTCTTAATATTAACGGGAAGATTATGCTCATCATAGTTTTCCATTTTCAATTTAGTCTCATATAAAAATGGTCATATCTTATCACCAATAGATTGTTAAACCAGTTGCATATTTATAGGAAATTGAACGCTCTACGAAAATGGTGTTATATACTCTTTTCATTAATCTAACCATTTAAAAGATATTCAAGGTCAAAGATTGGAATATTTTAAGGAAAATAAATTTTTGTTTTGAATTTTTGTAACTTACTAAAAAATAATTATTGTCAAATGAGTTTCAATTATTTCTATAGGAAATTGAACGCCCTAGAAAAAAGATATGTTGTGGTTAATCGATTACTCTAACCATTTAGAAGATATTCGCAGTAGAATTCCAATGCCTTCTGATTTTAATAGATTTTAATAAATGTTTCCAATTTATCCATTTAATTTATGCATTTTTAGATAATTTGAGTAGAAACGAGACCACTACTGAGTGACAGAAACTCCCTCATTAGATATACTGCGTTTATTACAGCGCCCTAAAAAAAAACTATCTATTGGAAAATTGTATTCACTTCAAAATCCCCAACTCGTGCAATCATACATACAGCTACTTGGCGGTTTTGATAAGTTCCAGCACTGAGGGAAAAGGTGTTCAACTGCCTTTTTCGTTACGGAATCTTACAACGGCGGCAGAACAGGTTGAAAGGTATGTTGATCCTTTCGGCATATAGACGTCAGCAACCTGTGCAGGCAGACGTGAATTTTGTAGTTATTTCCCTTGCTCTTTCCTAACAGAGAGCTACTATTAAGTGGGTCCTTGGTATGCCCGAGCTGTCTGCTAATCTCGTACAATCCCATACAGCTTTACTCACTGTTTAGATTTCTAGTGATACATTTCGGTAATTCTGCGTTTGATTTCACTGAATGTGGCGCTCGCTTGTGAGGCATTTAGTGCAGATTCGCACATCGCTAGATCATCCGCTGCCTCATTCACGCATGTGTCACTATAGCATGTGGTCCCTATTAGATTAATTTTGGATTTAGCAGAAATTGTGTCAATCCTCCACAAGTTCCCACCTAACCGAAGATGAAGAGAGCGCCTCTATATCCGCCTGACTATTTGAAAATATATTAACCTGCTCTCTTCCAGTTTCATGGTGAATGTTTTAGGTATACGATACAAAATTGCAAACGTTTCCGCCAAGAAAACGCTGACGTGATCCCTTTGACTTAAGGAAAGCTTCAAATTTAATTGCTCAACGAAAACTCCTGTATACCTCTGTACCTCGTATGCCAATCTTGATCCGTCTGTAAAGGCAGCCATTCCTTCAAGTACTAGGTCTTTCCCCGCAGCCGATTGCTGTGGCTTGGGAATTTTTCGAGGGGGTTGTGCTTGGTCCAGGCAGCGCTTGTATACATATAAGATATCAATCTATTAAGAATAGCACCGTGCCCGAATGGCCTCTCCTTCCAATATCCTAAGCCACGCAATCGGATTGCTTTGATAGCAGCTGAATATTCGCTCCATTGGGCAGTGTCTCATAACACGCTTTGCGCTAACAGCAGCTGGCTAAAGATTCTAACTATGTAATGCTTAGCCAGCACTGACCAGAAAGTATGGGTTCTAAACATTCAGTTTAAGGACACGATACACCGACAAAACTATATCAGTTACATATTTTCGGCACTGATTTACAAGACTCATTAATTAATTAGACATCTAAGACTTAAGACCCACAGAGCTTCACTGGAGCTGGTCATGGTATTCACGTGTCGCTTCCGAAGTCAACTGGAAACAGTCAGATCAGTATCCCACGATAGTTGCTTTTAAGCGTTCGAACGATAGAAACGTGGAGGATAATAAAAACTAGGAATACACACTCAAATGAATTTTATAAATACAAATTTAATAACAGCTTAATACTATAAAACAATAACATATGGGCTATGC
The DNA here is from genome assembly GCA_029783565.1 of Rhagoletis cerasi. Taxonomy (NCBI): domain Eukaryota; kingdom Metazoa; phylum Arthropoda; class Insecta; order Diptera; family Tephritidae; genus Rhagoletis; species Rhagoletis cerasi. The sequence continues at coordinate 9,230 of JAPVRG010294571.1, forward strand.
ACATGGCAAAATACAAATTTGTCGTTGTTTTTATGTTAATACTTCAACAGTGTCAGCGGTTTTATATGTAGTTAGCAGGTAGCTCGGAAGCAGCACTTTACTTAACTTTAGTCAAAAGCTAATGTATTTTCATCGTCAGAAGTTCTGGAAGCGGGAGCATCAGAACTAGAGACATCTGGCGCCTCGTATGAAACCTCAGTAGTACTTTCATCTTTGGGCGATTCGGAACCAGAAGTTGTAGTACTTTCGTCCACTGGGGAGCTGGAAGCGGGTGCATGGAAACTAGAGCCAGCTGGTGGTTGGTAAGTAGAAACAGTTGTAATTTCATCGACAATCAAGCCCGTAACAAGAGCGTCGGAACCAGAGTCAGCCGGTGCTTCGGAAGCGTTGATGGTGGTACTCTCAACCTCAGAAGAGCCGGAGCCAGAGCCTTCTTCTTCATCGCAACCACCAACAATATCAGAAAGAATAGAAAGAAATTTTTCTAGAAGACCAGTAGTTGCGGGAACAGGGTTGAAGATTTTCTCAATGGGATTAACATAATCAAGATAATCGTTCGGTAGTAACTCATCTATAACGTCATCGACTTCGCTGTCCAATTCATGCCATGGCTCACCAAAATTTGGCACCAGATGACACTGAGTGATGCCTGTAAAGTTACAGAACGATTTATGTAGAATGCAATTAGTTTATAAATTTTTTTTTTTTTTTGCTACTCACCTTGACTAGAAAGAACTATGAGTCCAAGCAAGGCCACAGCTAAGTGTGCTCTCATTTTGTTTAATTGATATAATACTCGTAAAAAAATTGGAAGGCTATGAAACTTATTGTTTAAGAGCTTGTAGACGTCTGTTAGCAATTGTTAACTTACAGCACTTTTATATCAAATTAAAGTCACAAGCAGTAAATGATAAATTTCCTTACCGTGCGTCAGCTAATTACGCACTTTAACACCGATACTAAATTAAATATAGCAGACTAATGTTTTGTTTTAGATTTCAAAAAAAAAAGGTGTTTAATGTTTGTTAAACAAAACTTATTTATATTACTAATTCTTAGGTTTATGTAAATATTTTTGTAAAACTCAAATTAGTACGGTTGTGTACACAAGTTCATACATATTTATGCCTAAACGTCTGGTGTTGTTTAATAATATTTATGGCCTGAAATACAGCTGATATGTAAATAGGAATTAACGTTTTATTTATTTGATTAAAGATATAAACAACTGTTTTTTGAAGTATGAAAAAGTTAGGCTGGATCTGGAAGGCTTTAAGCTCACCGCGAAAGTACAAAGGGCAGGTATGTACATATGTATATATATATGTACATTTCATCGACTATATCTTCGATTTTGCTTGGTACGAAAACGCAGACAAGAATGGAATTAACTTGAATCTGGGAGGATATTCTCGAATAATTATCATTTCTTTGAGTCCGGTCGCCTTCAAAGAAGCCTTGCTATTAAAAAATAAAGTGAAGTGACCGTTGAAACACAATGCCGGCGAACGGCAAATTTTTCGCCGCGAATGTTCGCTGTGAAAATTAAAACACACTGGCGTATATGAGAACGCGCACAACCAAAGCAAACGACGAAGTTCGCATGACGACTGTTCGCGACGATAGACTTATTTCTATTGCCGTCGCTGGCGGCAGCGGCAAAATACGATCCATTGTGGCCATATGCTAAATATTCTCAGGTTTTTAAATCGAATTGAAAAGTACTGTATTAGTTTTTGTTATAAATTAATAATCTTGTTGTTTGTAAAAATTCTATTTTAGTAAAAACTATTTTCTAACATTTCCTATTCTTGTGGAACCATTTATTTGTTATTATATTCCTTTTGTGTTCTAAAAAATTTCTTTTTTACGTTTGGTCACCCTATCAGCTAACATGTGTACAAGCTGTTGTCGCTGTCGTTGTCGCCGTAGTTGTGTTTTACTGAGCGAAATTTTTGGGCGAAAGTTGCTGACGTCGTCGTTCTACTGGGCGAAAATTCGCCGTTCGACGGTATTGTGTTTCAACGGTGAAGTGAATTTTTCTGCAGAATAGGGAACCTATGGCAAAGATCTCTGCTGGCCAATGCATTGCAATGATGTGACTGTCTCATGTGAGTTCGTGCGCCATTCAGATCTACGACACCGGTTGTATCGAACATTGAGGGAAGAATTTGTGGAGCAGTCTTATGTTAGGGTAGCAATCTTTTATTGGGAATTCTCTATGCAATCACTTATTGAGGATAGCGCTGTTCATACAGAGGCAGTTGGCATCATGAGAGCATTTTATTGACTACACATATCTACTCTGATAGCCTGAGTATTGAGCTCACTCACAGGCTGCTCAGCACTACACCTTTTCCAAGATTACTTCAGAAAGCGTCAAATTTATTTCAGAAACTGTAAAATGTACTTCAGAATAGTCAATTGTACTTCAGAAACCGTAAAATGTACTTCAGAAGACGAAAATTCGTAGAAATTGTAATTATTAAATATATCTACTTTTTAATATATTTTCAAATTACAAGTGCATTAGTTTGTTCGTAATGTTTATTTATTTAAGAATGAAACAATTAATTTATTAAAGCACATTTAAATTATGTTCCAACCGGCATATCGAATAAAAATAGTGCATCAGGGTTAAAAGTGGCAGAATGTTGAATGGCTCTGCCACAATCGCCGTCGTTTTTACCTCGTTAATAAGTCGCTCCAAGTACGAGAGCCTTTGCTTGACAACGCCCGGACCAAATGTAGCTGGAATGCCAATATTTGTCTTAACATAAGTTTTAATTTTAGACCAAATATTCTCAATTGGATTCAACATTGGCGAATATGGTCCAAGACGTAGGAGCGTTGCTTTGTCTGTCGAGTTAAAGTTGTTGATTGCACTTTCAAAGTGGGAGTGGCACGGAGCGTTATCGCATACAACAACCAAATCCCCGAGGTTGTTCCCCAAATCAACCCACTTCTGTAGCACTGTATGGATCCACTGACATGCGTCCGAAGCTTTAAAGGATCCGCGACGGCGCTCCATCGCTACTACTCCGCTAGTGGCAATAGCTCTAATCAGGTGAATGTTTGGTCCGCGCGCAGCTGGTAGTATTTGAACTGCTCTACATCCAGAGCGAGCGCGGCCCCGTTTACGACGACAGAACAAATTGAAATTTGTGTCATCGATATATGTGTATCACTTGCTTTCCGGCTTGTATATTGGAATTCAACGATGTTACGTATTCAGCGCGCTTGGCCTTATTTACGGCACTATTAATGGTTGCTGGCTGGTGGTGTACACTTTTAATTGTATACAGTCTACCTTGCAAATGATTTCCAATTGTGGATATTGAGACATCTTTTTGGAAGGCATTGCGAAGTTTAGCCTTTCATTTCTTTAGAGTTACCGTGCAGTCCTCTTCTACCCATTTTATTACATTGTTTAATTCTCCGTCTGTAAGGTACTTCGCTTTTCTTCCTCCTCTTTGGAGCGAGTTCTCTCTGCCGGACGCCGCCCAAGTATAGGCCGTTTTGTAGTGGACGCCCAATGGTCCTGCCAATTCTACACAGTCCTCGTTCCTATTTGCAGCTTCTACAATTCTGCTCCTCTCCTGGCTCGTGTAGGCCTTATATTTTTTGCGCTGAACCGCTTCAGTTTCTACGTAAACATAGAAATTTAAACACATTTATATTTTAAAATTTGTGATTTTACGGTAAAAAATACATTACCAGTAATAACTTGTCTGCAAATCGGACACGACCCAGATTCCACAATCTCCCTTGATCATAATGCATGTAACAAATGCTTGCATAGTAAAATGCGGACTATAGCCTTCCGCTTCATGCTGATTTAGCAAATCACGCATTTATCTTGCACCTCCATTTCTTAGATCTCTTATTCAGTTTAATTATTAAAAAACAAAATAATTGCTTTAGGTGCAACAAATCACAATCGAATGAAAGTTACAGGATATTTAACTTGATTTTTTTCAATAAAAAAATTGTAATATTAACAAGTAAAATTAATGTAAAGTATGTACACAGTAGTTTGCCATATCAGCATAAAGTGGAAGGCTATATATTTCTACATAGTCCGCATATTATCGTGCAAGCATTTATCACATGGAGTATGTTCAAGCGGCATTATTATTTGGTCCGGGCGTTTCAACATTACACCACTTTTCATCCAGATGCACTTTCTTACATGCCAGTTGGAACATAATTTAAGCTGCATTAATTAATTAATGGTTTCATTCTTGATATATAGACATTGCGAATAAACTAATGTACTTGTGATTTGAAAATATATTAAAAAGAAAATATATTTAAAATTTTTACTATTATATATACTATTTAAATAATTACAATATTCACATAGTAATTTTCGGCTTCTGAAATAAATTTTACGTTTTCTGAAGAAAAATTGACTATTCTTAAGTACATTTTACTGTTTCTGAAGTAAAACTGACTATTCTGAAGTTCATTTGACGCTTTCTGAAGTACTCTTGGAAAAAGTGTAGTCTCATTTTGGATGGCGCATGATCATTGCAACTGTGTGCCAACGAAGTTGTAGGAAATTTGATGCTGTTTAAATTGCCTAGTTATAGGAATCCCAAGTGATCTCGCCGAGCGAGGAAAAGATAGGAGAACGTTTGAGAGCCTTTGGAATACTATCGGTGGTGAGATGACCCTCACGTCAGCTCGTTGAGCGCTGGGCAAAAAACAGAAAATTTAGTAGTTCTTTCCTGCCCGGGTTGAAACGCAGATGGTCAAAGGAACTCATTAGCTCCACAAGGCCATTACGCCAGATATTGATGGGGGTTTGGACAGTGCTTCGGCCGATTCGAATACACGCGGTTTGGCTAAATATGAGGGACTGAAAATAACTGTTATGATGTAATTGAAAAACTAAAAAGTCAAAGCTTAAAAATTATCGTAGAAGATAATTGTTGATGTCCTTTTCATCCTCATTACATCCTCTGCAAGTATCAAAGGTCCTTTTCATTTTTCTAACTTTTTTGGAAAAAGTATAATCTTAAATGTTAAAAAATTACTTTTATTGATTCAGTCAGATGATAACAGTTAAATCAAGCAAAAATCCACGCTAGGCCTGAATGATTTTGCAATTTTGCATGTCCAAGTTTTTACCAAGCGTTCGTTGAGCTAACATGAAGCCCAGCGATCAAGAGTGAGAAATAGGAGGGCAAAGGTGTATCCAGCTGCTCTCTATCCGGTTATAGCGTTTTAAGGGTGCCGTGCCTTGCCAAGTCATCAGCTTCGCAGATGCCCTTAATGTCGCTGTGGCTCGGAAACCAAATGAGCCTGATAAGAAAGTGCTCCGCCGCGGTTGAGAGGTAGGTCAGATATTCCCTGATAAAAATATTATTGAAAGCCGATCATTTGAAATTACAAAGTGATCCTGCCCTTTCGCCTTTCACTTTCTGTTTATATTTTTACCT
>JAPVRG010294572.1:2873-13458 GCA_029783565.1 Rhagoletis cerasi
TACTTAGTGAGCGGGAAATGTGATTCCACTGCTGGCATATGTCGGTTTGTTGAAGAGTGCTCTCAGAGAGCAGGTGTGAGAGTCGAGTGGCGAATAAATTGGCCGTCTGTTGTGATTGCAGCTTTTCGACGTTCAGCTTTCCTTGCATTGTTGGACGCACATTTTTTGCTGCACAGAGGCGTGTGCGTATCTTGGCTGCAACAAGATAATGGTCCGAGTCGATGTTTGGCCCTCGGAGTGTACGTACGTCTAAAACACTGGAAGCGTGCCTTCCGTCTATCACAACATGATCGATTTGGTTTCTCGTTTTCCGATCTGGAGACAGCCACGTAGCTTGATGGATTTTTTATGCTTGAACCTAGTACTGCATACTACCATGTTTCGGGCCCCGGCGAAGTCGATCAGCCTCAGTCCGTTATCGGACGTTTCGTCAAACATATATCGATAAGAAATTAGTGCTTTCGATTATTTCTAAAAGGTATTTTTCGGTTACCAAACGATATCTCCTTTAATATTTTATGAAATTTAATAAATGATATTTCATTTTGAAGGGGAGAAGCTGACGTACATGCAAAAAATAGTCACGTTTTTCAAATTTAGCTATTTTTTTAAAAATGGGTGTTTGAAAAAGCTTAAAGTTCTGTTTCTGGTCAATAGGGCGCCATATCTTCCATAATACTTCATCAAATTGAACAATTGAAACACCATTTTGAAGAACAGCTTCACCGCTTGAGGTAAAAATAATAAATTTTTTAATAGGGTTGCCACCCGCTTAAAATTTTTGTGACAAAATATATAGACATTGGCTAAAAATTTGCATTGCGTGCTGCGAACGAAATACATTTAAATGCACGCTTAATAACTTTGAAAAGGATTGCCAACTATCTAATATCAATCTCTATATACATCTTCGCATTAGCAGGCGGGAGAGGTTCGACGCTTGACAGCAACAGTTAATAGCTGATGAAGTTTTACATGCACTAAGAAATTAAATTCCGAAGTGCTACTTCATTGATGGACCAGGGGGCTCTGGTAAAACATTTGTATACAAAACATTGTGCCACATTTTGCGAGGTGAAAGAAAGATTTTTTTACCAATTGTATGGTCCGGCATTACGGCGAATCTCCTACCAGGACGACTACCATTCGGTTTTCAAACTACCTGTACCCATTTTGGATACCTCGGTATCATCAATTCGCACGCACACAAAATATGCACAATTTCTCCGAGATTCGGACCTTATTATTTGGGATGAGATTTCGATGATTCCCAAAGAAGCACTAACCGTAGTATATCGACTTTTGAGAGACATAATGAATAACAGTTTTCCTTTTGGAGGCGAAATCGTTCTGTTTGGTGAAGACTTCCGTCCAATGTTACCAGTCGTTATACATGGCAGTAGGATGGCCATCGTTGAAAGTACAGTCAAACGATCACCTTTATGGCGATAGGTTAAAACTCATAAGTTGACGCAAAATATGCGGGAAAATGAGGATCATGTTTTACTGAATGGCTACTCAAATTAGGTAATGGCGATTTAGAAGTTCAGAAGAAATACTTCAATGAAGCGATTAAAATACCGAAACATTGTTTTTGTAATTACGACAATATTATTACTTCCTTATTCAATGTCACGTATATCAATGATAACATTTTCCAAATTTATTCAACAGCGATTTTATGTCCAAAAAATGATGACTGCACAAAAAAGAATGATCATATTATTTCCAATCTGTTATTTGGTGAAGAAAATATTTACCTCAGTTCAGATTATGTTCAACAAGATGGGAGCAACGATTAACTATATACTATAGAATTTATGAACTTTCTGAATCCGTCAGATTTACCACCCCATAAATTAATTTTAAAGAAAATTGCTATAATTATGTTAATTAGAAATCTTAACACTATTCAGGGATTAACTAACGGTGCTCGATTAGTGGCCACTCACTTGAGTGAGTACGTTTATTCATACAGAATATACTGTACTCATACCACGTATTCATCTCACACCATCTGATCCAGTCATGCCTTTCCATTTAGTAAGAAAACAGTTACCGGTAAAGGTAGTATTTGCTGTGACGAACACAAGGTCAGACGTTTCAAAGGGCAGGGTTGTATCTACCGGAACCAGTTTTTTCGCATGGGCAGCTATACGTGGCTTTTCAAGGGTTTGAGATTTAATGATATTTATGTTTGTATCCAAGAAACTTTAAACCAAAAAGAAAAGAATGATCACTTTATCACTTCTAACATTGTTTTCAAAGAAGTTTTGTAAGATTTCAGTTAAAACTACATATATGTAGTGACTGCAATAAAACAAACTCGTGAAGCAAATACCTGAGTTAATTTATTTCCACTTTATTCTAAAATATTTCATGCGAATAAGTCGCACGGGTAAGCTAGTTTATTTTAAAAACAAATTCAGTTTTTTTTTACTTTTTCACTTATTTCTACTCATGCCATCGCCATGAGGTAGAATCCATCAGACAAACTGAATTTTTATTTATACGCAGATTTTGTATTCGGAAAAACTACGTAAAAATTTAATTTATTAAAAATTTTGAAATTTACCATTTTTTGACACTTTAACAGCTTCTTTTTGTCAAAAATTTAACGTGGTAGAAAAATTTTGTTAATGTACTTAAAATCAGCATCAAAGAAATATTTAGCTAAGTTGGTAAATTAGATTAAAAAAATTAGATAAAAAAAATTTTTTTTGGAGGAAGGGGGGGCCGACACATATTTAGTACCGGGTCCGGATTTTCTCTCGACGGCCCTGGCTATGCATGCAGGATAAAGTATCACTGAGAGGTACAAAGTCGCTGCCAGCAATTAGCGCGAAAATTCAATGCTTACCGAAATTCTGACGCCGGGGTTCAATACACCCCACGTGTCAGATACCGGGGTAATGTTTATTATTTTTTATATAAGTCTAAGGCATTATAAGGCAAACCCTTATAATTCCATATTTCAAACACAAAAATTATAAAAAAAACAAAAAAAATTTGAGAATTTCCACCAAAAATTTCTAACTTTTAATTTAATTTCTGAGATAAAAAAATTTAAAAAAATTTTACGTATGCAGTTTTATTATAGCCCATCAAATTTGAGTAGGATAAAGTGCGCGTCTCAAGACGGTAGAAAATCGCGTTGATTTTTAATATTTTTTTTACCAAAGCTGTTGGGAATTTTTTTTTTCTTATAAAGTGCGCTCCAATTTATTATTATTATTATTATTACGCGTACCAGGAATTTTTATAAAAATTCTGAAGAAAAAGTTAAAATTTTTAGCGGAAATTGTCAAATTTTTTTGATTTTTTATAATTTTTGTACAAAGTTTGAATCAGGGCTGCGTGATTTTGAATTAGTCAAATCACAAATTCACAGATCAAATTTATTTCTGAATTGATAAAATAAATAAATTTCATTTGTGATTTGATTTTTCAACCAAATAAGAAATAAAAAGGATTTGTGATTTGACTCGTTGACCAAATCAGAAATCAAATTTGTTTGGGATTTGTTTTGTCAACCAAATAAGAAATAAAATTCATTTTTGTTTTGATTTGTCAACTAAATAAGAAATAAAATTTATTTGTGATTTGACTTGTCAACCAAATATGAAATAAAATTTATTTGTGATTTGATTCGTCGATGAAATAAGAAATTGATTTAATTTGTCAGCCAATTTCGAGATTTATGGGACTATTTCGGGATTTTCGGAACTTCTTTGAGATTTTCAGGATTCCCAAACAAATTGATTCGCGATACAAACCAAATTACAAATTTTATTTATTTGGTTGACAAATTAAATCACAAATAAATTTGATTTCTTATTTGATCGACGAATCAAATCACAAATAAATTTTATTTTTTATTTGGTTGACAAATTAAATCACAAATAAAATTGATTTCTGATTTGGTCAACGAATCAAATCACAATTCCTTTTTATTTCTTATTTGGTTGACAAATCGAATCACAAATAAATTTTATTCCTTATTTGGCCAACAAATCAAATCGCAAGTCAAATATATTTCTTAATTAATGGCGGATTTTAAATCAAAAAGGATTTGAAATCACGCAACCCTGGTTTGAATTGTGAATTTATATAGTGTTTGCCTTATAATGCTTTAAGCTTTTATAAAAACAAAAATTAACATTAAATAAACAAAAGAAAAATAGCGAAAACTGGTAAAATGTTAATTAACTTAATCAGACGACCACAAAGGGCTTTGGCGACTTGATTATAACCGGCATAGTAGGCACCGAAAATGATTTTAAATTTTTTAATGAAAAAATCAAAAGCTTTCAAATATCGTAGAAAAGTTTCGAGTATACATACGTATGGGCATGTTCTTTCATGTCCTGTATGAATCTGTTATGATTTAAAAAATTTTTGAGTGATGTCTAAAAAATTATAATTTATAATTATATTTTGATATTTTATCAATCGCTCAGAATATATAATCATATATCCAGTTATATTTTTTTAATCAAAAATAGAACTCATTTTTCGAGTGTTATTTTTTCGCTCTGAAATAATGATTATTGCCACTTTTATTTCTTTATTGATCAGAAAAGACATAGTTTTTTGAGTTTTATTTTTTTCATCAAATGTGATGATTATTTTTTGAGTTTTATTTTTTACTTCGAGCGTTTTTTTATCTCTCAGAAACAAAAATTAAATTTTTGGCAGATCGAAAGACTTGAAACACCACAGGGCTTTTCTAATAAGCCTTTTTTTGTGCCATGAACTCGTCAATATATGGGTAAATCCAGAAAATGATCAACCAGAAGTTAAAAAAAATATTTTCTTCTATCGTAAAATTACAGGGGCAAATAGTTTCCTCGTACCTCTTTTTTTCGAATTAAATTAATTTTCTTTTTTTGTTTACTTACACGGCTCACAAATGAATATCTTCTATATCTGGCTTCTGCTAAGTACTCGCCAAGGCGAATTCATATAAGGTGGTAGCAGTAGTACAAAAACAAAAACTTACAGGCATTTTGTTTTTGCTTTCGGTACAGAAATGTCAAATTTCAGCTATTCTTCGCTCAAGGAAGAAGAGGGAAAGCAAATTCCAACACTCTCACCTTATCACTCACTCATAAGGAGTTTTGACACATGTGTGTATTCCAGAGTTTTGGTCTTTTAGACCTGCACTACCACAGGCAATGCCTGGGTATCAGTTTACCACCGCACGAAGAACGGTGGCTCGGCCGGAGTGTGTGTGTGGTAACAAATTGTATTCTCTTAATTTGTACATATATATCCTTATTCCTATAATCTACGTATACACATATATTTCTTATAGATACAAAAAACAAATGTGTTCTTCTTAAGTATTTTTATATTTTTTTCAAAAAGGCAGTAAAAAGTGTATGTATATAATAATACTAATTTATAAAAATAACTTAATTATATTCCACGGCTTCGGGAGAAAGGAACGGTGGTTCCGCTGCTGGGTTTTCAGTCGCTGAATTTCATTATGTACTGTGTACCACCGTATGTGACGGCGGCGTAGTCTGCCCCTCGTTGCTTTATCGTGACCGCCCGCTGCTTGTATTTTTGTATCCACGACTTTCTTTTCCTTGTCGGACGCTTTAATTTAAAATTTCTTTGGAAGTCGTCTGTTTCGGCTTCGAGTTTGTGAATGTGTGCAGGGTACTCTGCCCTGGCCGTATCGCTTTTGAGTGTTTCCCGTTGTTCGTTGCTCGTGCCTGGGTTTTCGCGTTCATCGTGTTCGGCGGTTGTCGGTCGCAGGATGGCTGGGGTGGGTGGTTGCTGGTAGGTGGTGGTTGTCTCTATAATTGGAAGGCCAGATCCCTCAACAAAGGTAGTGCTGCTGTGGTTGAGTGGGCCGTCCGTTACGGAGCTCACGACACCCTGTGGAGTGCTCGTGACGTGACTGGGGTGGATGGTTGTTGATATATGGCGGACGCCTCTATGATTGCACATAGGGGCTCCATCGGTGGTGCAGTTGGCGCCGAAAGCGGTAGTCCACGAAAAATCTATCCTTGTTTGGCGGCCAGGGCGTACTTTCAAACGGTGGTCGCCACGGGCGGACGCGTTGCGGCTCATCGTTGTGGCGGGTCAGGCGTGACTGTTGACGTGAATCTGAAACGAAAAGATAGAGCGGATTTCGGTTGTTGGCGGGTTGCCTTATGCGGTGAAGGGCTTTAGGTGTTGCAGGTGTGTGTGCGGCAGTTGCTTTTCGGGCCGCTCTGGGTTGACGAGTTTCACCGTGTTGGTAGAGATGTATTTGGCAATTATGTACGGACCCGAGAATTTTGGCGCGTTTCTGTGCGTAGTTGTCGGCAGCGGAACAGAGTGGGTGATTTAGTTTCATGACCTTCTCTCCAACTTTATGTTTCCACGGCCGTCTGCGCAGGTCGTAGTACCTTTTTTGTTGTTTGGCCGCCGCTGTGAGATGTCCCTTTATCTCTGTCCATAACTCGGTGAAGGCTGGAGGTGCCGAGGGGGGTTCTTCGGGTACCGCCCCTTCGGAGCGTATCTGTCGTGGTGCCGCTGGGTTTCGCCCGAAATTTATCTTTGCAGCGGAAGCTTGCAACACAGGCAAATGCAAAAATTATGGTTGTTTATTAACGTACGCTATTCACAGTATTTTTGCGCAGAACTTTCTGCGAGGGCGGCCTTCGGCCGCGCTTTAGAATTATAACGCTTACTAAATAGAATTATTCTTTCTGTGCTGCCCAACAAGCGGGGGCTTGCCCCCGCTTCTCACCACAAAATATATATAACATTAATATCAGGATCATCTAGTTCAGGCTAAACTGGTGTATCCTATCGCATGTTGGTAGAACTAGTTTGGCCGTAAGATCGGGTTCGGCTGGTAACAAGGAAATGACACTATTTTTCAATAATAGATTGCCTTATATCGAATGGAATTTGATATTTATAAATGAAGTATTTGTTGGTTGAAGTAAATGCTTATTAATTATTGTGGCTTGTCTCACTTGTCTTTGTAGTTGTGGATGGTTAGTAATATTTTTAATGACATTAGCACACCTTTATTTTGTAAGTTTAATGGCGTTTTCTTTTCTCGAAATAATGCTGCATTTATTCTGCCCTGTGCCAGGGCTGTCAAATTTGGATTTTCTTTTCTAAGCATCTTCCCTGGGTTGTTTGTTCTTTTCTCGATATGTTGACCTCTGGCCCGGCAGAAGTGCAACATTTTCTGCCCTTCTTAATGCGTAAGGGTGACTGTTGCACAGCAGATGTTATAATTTTATTAAAATTAATAAAATAAATTGCGAAAAAGTTAGTAAAATCATTAATTTTCAAATTAGCATTGTTTCTTTGTTATTTTCTCATACGGAAAATGCAACCTTTTTACAAGGCACGGGGAACATTACATACTTCACCTTAAGAGGGTGAATCAATTCCAAAGTGAATTTAATGTCAATTGACATTATTTCACTTTCGAAATGTGTATTAATGTCAGTGACATTAATTCCATTGACATTATTGCACGTCACCGAAATTTATTGTCATTATTTATCGCAAATTTTTAAAAATTGGAATGATTAAATATAAATTTTTTTGATAGAACTCAAAAAAATACGGTCTCTGCTTTCGTAAGACATCTTTGAGGAGAGAAAATGTCTCATTCATCTTTCTGGAGGAATTAAACCAGGACGCCCTTGAAATTTTTTTTTTATAAAGTGGATATGAAAACCCACCCCATTGCATATGGGATTGAATTTATCGTGGCAAGACTGATTTCTATGCATATTTTACGGCGTGAGTTTTCACAAACTGGCAGCAACTGTGAAGAGGATGACGACATAAATCTGGATTGGAACCCCCTCAAAAGGATACTTTAATGTGGTTCTGGACCCTTCCCATAATCATGTTCTTGAAGATGTTAAAATCCCCGACGAGCACTTCGCTTCCCCTGAGATACCGGCCGATATCCAAGTCAAGCGATACTATATAGACTATTGCATTTGTCAAAAAGTTGGTCGTAAATCAAAATGTGAAAAATTTGCTCAGATGATGACGAAACCCGAAAATAATTTAGACGATCATGACCGCAATTTCGAAATATGTCTATATAACAGTCTTTATGTAGCGACTTATTCACAAAACTCGCCGTAAAGACATTGTTTCAGCCATCCGAAGTAGATTCCCCGTAATTTATCTTGAATGGTTTGTAGAAGTGATTGCTCCGAGCGTCGCGATAAATTTTACAGATTTTTTGGTCACTGTTATGTTGCAAAAAAAATCAAAGTAGAGTCGTAAACAGGAAAAATTAAAAAAATGTACCACTTTGATTAAATCAGACCTGTTAAATAATGATTAATAATCATAATGATTATTAATTAAAGCACGTTTTAATTGGGTAACCGTTTAGCGATTAAATACCATTATTTGCACCTTTTTAATGATTAATAATAAATTAATTTAAAAAAATTAATTAATTAATTAATTTTGATTACATGATTTTTTTATTTTTAATTATTTTCAATTATTTTTTAACTTTTTTAATTTCATGATTAATATAATTATTTGATTATTTTCAATTGTTTTTGATTTTTTTTAATATCATGATTAATATAATTGTTTGATTATTTTCAATTAATTTTGATTTTTTTAATTAAAAGATTAATATAATAATTTGATTATTTTCAATTATTTTTGGTTTTTGTTTTAAATTTTATGATTTATATCAACTTGTGAGTAATACATTGCAACCCAGATAACATACATATGACATGAGATAAATGCACAAGGATAATAACAAAAACGAAAAAAATTAAAAAAAAACAGCACTGGTTGCTTTGTTATTTTATTTATTAATTTTTTATAAAAATATTTTCCATACAACAACAAAACTATACTATATCTACATCAGAGTTCCAAATTTGATGTAAAACTTATGAAAAATCCACACTTTTGTCAATATACACACATAGTCCACTTCTTAATTAGCATTTATTCGTACAGTGAATTTAGTTTCAGTTATTTAATACTAACGTATGAAAATTTTGCTGCCAAACAAAGCTTCATCTATTTGGAAAAATAATTAATAATAATCACATAATTAAAAATAATCAAATAATTAAAAACAATCAAATAATTTGAAATAATCAAATAATTAAAAACAATCAAATAATTAAAAATAATCAAACAATTAAAAATAATCAAATAATTAAAAAAATTATTTGATTAATTTTGATTATTTGATTATTTCTAATTATTTGATTATTTTTTTAATGGCTATTAATCATGATTATTTTTGATAATTTTTTATTATAGTTAATTGTTAAGTGCTGGGTTAGGTAAGAATATTAAAATAATCATTAAAATTAAAAAATGCTAAAAAATTAATTAATCACACGATTGGTGCATTTGTACATATTTGTACATTTTGATAGTCACAGAGTGGTGTCCTCTAGAAACTTCATGAGTTCAGCTGAACAAAAGAATTCTAAAAACCACTCCACTTATTTCTGAGCAATACAATAAAACTCAGTTAATGCATTATTATTGATCGAAACTTTTAAAATCTTGAAATAATGGGCGCGTTTCTAACTGTTTACCTCAACTATTTCTCAATTGCTGGAAGCTGTTGAGTCCAACAGTTGCGTCTTAGAAACGGTATGATACATAAACTGCCAAATGAACAGCTGATACTTGTAAACAAACAAAATTAAATAGTTGCGCCGATTATATTTCCAATTCAACGCAGAGCAGCCAGCGTGTTGAAAAAGTCGTTGAATGTAAATTTAAAGTAAACATCATAATACACATTTCTAGTGAACGTAGTATTATTATAAAATATTTCAGTTAATTTATCACACCAATATGTAAAATTTAACAAATTAGTTTGCAACTGCCACCTAACAAAGCGGCCTTGTATTTAATGTAAACGGCGCAAATCTTTTCCATCAGCTTTTGAGGCAGAGCCAACACGTTGAGTTCAGGTAAAAAAAATTTTACGATGGAAAAAATGGCGGAAAATTTGTTAACTGTTGAGCTGACCGGAACTACTCAACTGTGCGTTTATAAGACAAACAGCCAACGGTTAGACAACAGCTACGTCTTAGAAACGCGACCAGTGATTCAATACCAATTTTTTTGATAGAATTCATAATGGGCGCGTTCATAAGACGAAGCTGTTTAGCTCAACTGCTACGAAACTGTTATTTATTTATTTATTTATTACGGCCAAAAAGCCTAATTCATAAAAATAATTAACAATTTTCTATCTTATATCTAAGGTTTTACAAAATTCGTATAGTTTTGCTTTGAACTTTACAATTTCATTACAGTTCTTTATATCCTCGGGTAGTTCATTGAAACTTTTAAGGCCTTTGTAAAAAATGTTTTGTTTATCTATTTCAGTTCTAAATATTGGCAATTTGAAATTGTGTTCTAGTATTTATATTGTGTGTTTGCTCGACATAATCTACATTTCTACTCAAATGTTCAGGTACATTACCATGTTTAATATTAAATATCAACTTCATTGAGTGAAAGAAAATCTTTTGCTTTACACTTAACCAGTTCAAACTTTGCAACATATCGGCCGTTCGGGCATCTCGACGCTTTTTAA
>JAPVRG010294575.1:0-11730 GCA_029783565.1 Rhagoletis cerasi
TTTCCTCTGTATGACCAATTGCTCCACCGGAGATAATTGTAGGCTGCCCATTGGATACAGATAAAGTTTGCCGTTTAGGATCAGTTCGAGTGTGATGATGTCTGAGCCTTGTCTGGCGCTATCCAAAAGATCCCTTTTTAAAATGAATACTGCATAGTGTTGGATATTAGACAATCATTTAAACTGTCTAATCAGTTCAGTATATATTATAGGCAGTTGGTTTTGCGTTCAGGAAAGCCGCGGCACTTGCTATAATTAATTATATTTTTATAGGTCCTAAGAAGTATGAAATCTGTGGAGAGAATAGTCACGAATAAACGGCTGCATTACTATTGAGCTGCAAGCCACAAGGTCAGCGAAGAAAACGAAATAGTTTAGAAGATAACCAAGTAGTTGCGAGGTGGAACAGTTTAATTTCCTGCTGAATGGCGAAGATCTTGTACAAACCAAACGAAGACTGCAGAATAATATCTAAATAGTTTTCTAGCAGGTCACTACCTACTTAGGGCACCCGCATTCAAGATATGAATCGCTGGTAGCGACGAATGTAGAAAAGGAAACTTTGGAATATCTCCTTTGTCTACGTTCGGCGCTATGAAGGGCTGGACGCAGGAAAATACCTGGCGACTTTAGTTGGGAAAACCGGAGGATGCCTATAAAGTGGGATCCCAAACTCTTAAGTCTGCTAAAAGCGTTACCATTCTACTTAAAAGATTTCTATTATAAATAGTTATGGCTCGATCTTCATCTCCTACCACTAGGGACCAAACGGACCTAAACTTAAGCTCTCTGCACAGGAGTGTCAGGAAGAAGAATATTTCCTCGGTGATTCTTATAACACGGCAAGTTTAGTTGCAACTTGACGTCGACCAATATCTAGAGTTCGCATACTAAGGTTAAAAACAAAGTGGAAGCGAAGCCGAAGATGAAGATAAGGACAAAACTACCGACGAAAAACAATGCATTAGTAAACAAACGCATTTGTACGAAAGTTATCAAAGTATGTTGTCAATTGAAAGCAATTCGTCCCCAGCTTCGGCTTCATCTTCGGCTTCGCTTCCACTCTGCTTTTAATCTAAGGATCAGGCATCCTCCTGGTCATGCACGCTTTGGTAAATGTTGTTTCCTCTTGGAGTTGGGGGTAATTTATGAGAAGTAGAGGCAGCTCTGAAGCCAGCCTAAAAAAGCGGGACTACTGGCACTTTTATTCTCCGCACGATTATAGCCAAACCATACCAATAGCCTCTTTCCAGCCTCTACTTACGCCGCATTTTCCGCAGTCCCAACCCAAGTTTAATAGACAAAATATTTGTAAGGTCCGCTTTAGAATGCCATTAAATTTTGGTTTGGAGATTTTTATGGGACTAAATGAACGGAAAATTACCAATTAAGACGTTTTGCAGGGACGTCGATGATGTGCAAATTAAAAAACGGTTTTAAATTTTTAACGAAAAGTCCGTGAAATATTCCATAATTAACTCCGTCGTTAGAATCTAAATGTGTCGCTCGTTTGCTGGGATATTTACTTTCGCCTGTCCCGGTGTCTGTAATAAAATTTTACAATCGATTTTTAACCAACTACCCGATGAGCTAGAGACTTGAAACTTGAAACTTAGCCCAGAACCCGCTGACAATGCAATATGAGGATGAATTAAACCGCTAGGTGGCGCAGGTGTCGATATATTTGAAAACCACGTAATTATTGTCCACAAAAATGTTGACGATAGGTGGCTCAGGAGTCGAGATATTTGGAAAACCCATATTTATGGTCCGATTTTGTTCATATTGAGAACGTGTATTACTTGAAAGAAATAACCACAAAAAATTTAGCCTTTTGGTGGTGCGGGGATCGATATTATTCAACCTTTTAGATCTTTTTTCTATTACCAGTTAATAAAAGCTTTTGTCTTTAAAAGTATTTTATTTTTTTAAATATGTATTTGTTTACAATTTTACTCATTTTAATTTTGCCGAGAAACTTTTACTTGAAAACAATCAATCTTTGACCAAAGTAAGGAACCAAATAACGGCTTGATGGCAGCTTTTGTCCCCTAAAATAAATTTTTGTTCAAGCGTAAATACTAGGTTTCTCCGAACCGGTTTCAACCGGTTTTTTTTGCATACTTTGAGACGGTTTTTTGAAATATTAATTTTTCGAATACCGAGTAAACCGGTTTTTTACAATCGACAAACCGCTTGTTTCTATACCAGAATCCAAGAATTCTAAATATTTAATTTATTAAAAATTAAACTAGTTTTTTCAATTTTATATCTGAATACTGGAACATTTCCCACTGCAGAAAATTACAAAAAAAGTAAAAGGAAAACCGCACGAAATTTTTTCACTGTTGTTTTTGCTAACTTACTAAACTCTGCCTAAATCACTGAATCGAGTACATGTAGGGAGAGATATGTTAGATGAGCTGATGCGTGGGGCAACTTATTCAAAATAGACAGAGTAGAGAAGTATCGCGCTTCTCGAAGCAACACGAGCTCTCCGTCTGAGATAGGTGGTTGTTGTTGGTCTCCGATGATGGAATTCAAGGGGCGAGGTTTTGATTGATTTTTGATGAATGTCCTTCTAGGCCTGTCTATAATAGGCTATGGGATATATTCATAGTCAAAATAAAGTCGACACTAAAGTTATTTGCAGCTTTTTGTTATATATTTCAAAGGAATAAATATTTGTCAAAAAGCTGCAACTAATTAATATGCCCCTATATTTGCAACGTCAGTCTGGTTCAGTGGATAGCGGAGTCTGATTCACAAGACACTTGGCTCTACATACTCGAATTTTTACCGACAAAGGACCTTTTCACTAATTTTTTCTGTTTTACTTTTAATCCAAAATACTGCGACTTTATTTTGCTTTATTGATTTCTAAATTAAAGCTATACTCATTTTTAACAGTTACATTATAATTTTGGTCATAATTCCTTACTAACAGTAAGTATTGCTGTATAGAAAATATATAAAATAAAACCGGGTTATCCGGTTTTTTCTTAATTTGAAAATGGGCAACCGGTTTTTTGAAATTGCCATTATTCGAATAACTCGAAACCCGGTTTTCGAAAAAAACGCGAATAATCGAACACCCTAGTAAATACCTGTAAAATCCTGTTTGGATTATTTTTTTTTTTTTAATTTTTTCTACCAGCAAACGAGCTGTAGATATGTATCGCTTGTTTTTGAATTCCATGTGCTTTCGGCAATGTATGTCTTCGAAATATTGTCTGTCAGAAATTTCCAAAAATAGTTTTTCCCTCAACCAGGTGTGCAAAGCTTGTGAAAATTTGCATTCAAACTGTTGTGCTTTACTAAATTAAATTTTCCCGATTTTTTAAAGTTTTTCTCTTAAAAGTTTAAAAATTTCCATTTCGTAAAGAATTTACTGAAATTTGCAAAAATAACCATACCGGTGGAAGACACGGCCGGAATCACCGATAATGCGAAAAAAAGCTCTGAACGCCCCCACTTTCCGTGTGCTGATGTTTTTATTTTTATTCTGTTCTTCGTTTTTTCTTTTTTTTTAATACACTTTTGTGCTCCTCCAAACAGCCAAACAGCTGCATATGATGCTTTGCTGGCACACATGATTTTCACACAATATTTTCATTATTTTCTTTATATACATTTAACGAACACTTACATCGGCAATATATATGTATATACATATAGTATATGGATCGAGGAAAATGTGCTTCAAAATTTTCTTTCTGTGTCTTTTGGTTCAGTTAACATTTGCGCTTATGGCGCGGCGTATCCGTCGTCCTAAAGTCACATACGACGTCGTAGATTGTGACGCTCGATATCGATAGAAAAATATTCTGAAACGAGTGTATTTACAAAAAATATTTAAATATATTATATAAAGCATTTTTAATCAAATTTTTAGTGTACTAGTAAATGTGGTGTTTAAGTGGCAAACTATGGTCTAATATAGATAAAAAGAAGTATTTACAAATTAAATTAAATAATTTTTAAGGTACTTTATTACCTTCACCTAAATCAAGTACTACATATTTTAGTTGCAAACGTACATACTTACCAACAACGCAACGCAACGCAACCAGTACTCGAGCATTTAATATACATACATACATAGTATGTGAGTGATCGTGCGCGTACGAGTACGCTCGAAGATGTCGCAGCGCTGTCGTTTTCTGTGCTGCTCGATTGTTGAAAGACTATGCACTATTTAAAAATATTATAACAAACTCCTAACTCATCTAAATACAGTGATTTGAAAAGCCCCTTGGACGACGTAAACGAGCGTGATTCCAGTAAAACACCCACAAATTCCTCAAATAATAACAATTCAAAATCGGTGAAGGATCGCGAAAAGCATAAGGATAAGGCTGAAAATACTGCAAACAACAACTCAATGAGTGACCGCCATAGGCGTTATTATGGAGGAGGAGGCGGCGGAGGAGGCTTCTATAGCGGAGCCGGCACCAATACGGGTCGCTATCAGAAGAGCTCAACAACAGCCGCCTCGGCGCTCGATCGATTGCGTTCGAATTTGAGTCCAGTTACCTCATATTATAAGCCGCTAATGCGCAGCTTTGGCAGGCGTGGTGATGATGATGTTAGTACATATCTGCATACTTAATTGTATTTTGAAAATAGCAAAATTTTCGTGAAGGATATTAAAAACGTCTCTGCTAGTAGATTTTATCTAAAAATAGGTGGGGGAGCGCGCATTAATTTTATATGCGTTGCATAGTATTATGCTGCTTTTAAATTTAATCCAAGTGAATCATTTGTTTTTTTTTTTCAAGGCGGAAAAAAGGAAAATAAAAAAATGTTGATTGCAGACTGTGCAAATAAAATTAAATATTTATGGCCAAATTTTATATTCCGAAACGGTTTTAGCAGTGCGCGTGCAGCTTGTTAGGTTCTGGTGCAACTTTACTGCGTCCAGAGCGCAGCCAATTTTTAATTGAATCAATAGCAATTGTTTGTAATGTTTTTTTCTGTTTAAGAAATATATTTTTTTACTATTTTACTACGACTACACAGCAAAATAATTTTTCTGCATTCATGCAATTTTTTTCGTTTTCGAAATTTTGTTTTCGTTCACGACAGTGTGTGTGTGTGTTTGTGTGCACGAATTTTGCCGAAACATTTATGTTTAGTTTTTAGCACACGCTCACATTCCGCCTCTCAGGCGCCCCCATCGGAGTGCGAGCGAAAATTTTCGGGTGATCACATAAATTTACTGAGGTGCATACACATTAGACTGGCTCGCAAAAAGTTTGTATTTAAACAAGGCTTCACTCCTCCTAGCCCCATTTTTGAAGGCATATTGGGAGGGGAGTTCGGCGCCAAGAAAATGTTCGCCTTTTCCGAGCTTTAAAAACCGCTAAAAATCGAGTTTTGTACAAAACATTTTTTTTTCTAACCCGATTTTTAAATGCTTTATTTCGTTGAGATATTTTTGAGCAATGTGTTTATCTTTAATATCCTGTTGGCCTAAATTATCTCCTTCGACAAGTGATATCCATTATCTTAATTTATACCTGATTGATTTCAAACTCAGTTACAACAAAATTTGAAATTTTATTATGCTATGCTTTTTTCTTGTTGTTTAGGCCTGAGAAATACCTTCTCTACGATCTATCGCACCTAAAACTAGTGTCTTCAGAGAATCAAGGTTAGGTTAGGTTAGGGGGGCGTGTATTGAATATTTAATACTTCCACTCGGAGAAAAAATTGTCCATTGTGAGTGCCCTCTTCAAACGTGTGTCAAGGAGGGGATACGTGCCCATAACCGGAAGAGTAGCTGAGCCCTCTCAAGTCATTAATGTACTAAACCAATTGCTGTCCCTAATGAAGCCGAGGAGATCCAACAGTTCCACCTCCGCTATCTCGTCCAGACTGTTGAATAAACGTGAACCCAAGTGCTTGAGGAGCTTCGACTCTAGACCCGGACATCGAGACAGAAATTGGTCAATTGACCTCATCCTAGTTGATATTCGCCATCGTTGGAGCCTTGGTGCTATAGCACAGTGTCCTGTAATGACACCTGTTAGGACTATCACTGCAGACTTATTGAGTTTCAGTATGTTAAGAGAATCAATGTTGGGTTATCTTTTGTGGCAAACCATGGCCCCTAAAAACTGTCCACAATTTGTAATCCAACGGGTTCATATCAGGGCTGCCAGAGCGCCATTTCTCAGAGGAAATGAATGCTGGCAAATTATTTTGGAGCTAGGTCTAGGACGTTTTAGCTCTATGGGCCGGCGCAGAATCCTGCTGGAAAGCCCTGGTTTTGAAACAAAAAATAGTAAAGTGGCTTCCAAAACGAGTTCTTGGTAAACTTTAGCCGATGTTTTGAGAAATGCAAGTCAGTGATCCCATCGTAAGAAGTACTCCACCAAACCATTACTGAATCTGGATGGATGACCCTTTTCGACCCAAGGAATCAGTTCAGATGAGTCCTTAGATGACCTTGCATACACCCTGTAATTTTGTTTATTCAAGTTTTCCTGCAGGGTAAACATTTGTTCATCGTTAAACCGGATTTTTGTGTGCAAGTTAGCAACGTGCTTCACCAAAACCCGTCTGCATTTTTCCATCCTATTTTCAAAGCTACAGTCAACAAATGTCTGGTACGGCGTTTGAAAGCTCCAAGTCCCAAGACTTTTTTAAAAATTGGACTTATCGACTTTTGCATGACATTCTTGCTCTTGTTAAGAAGTTAGAGCGCGTGCATAGGGCGGCCCTCGTTGGAATCTGCGGAGCGCTCCGGACCACTCCTACGCTAGCGCTTAACGCTATGCTTGGGGTCGCACCTGCTGACATTGCTGGAAAAGTCGCCGCAGTTCGCTCTGCCGTTAGACTTAAGAGCTCTGGGGTTTCCTTCAGCCCGGCATACGAGCACTCGACAATTCTCAAAAAGCTTAGACTTGTTACCGTAAGAAATAGATCGGAGTGTTCCGAGGCTGGCCCCTAGCGGAACCTTCTCCACACTCATCCCTCCAAGGGGCGAATGGGAGAATGGCAGCCACTGGAGCAGAGGCCCAATAAATATATTGACGGATGGATCGAAGCTGGATGGCAGAGTTGGAAGAGGTCGTTTCTGTCAGGAACTCTTAATAAATCGCGAGTTCAGGCTGCCGGAATTATGTAGCGTCTTTCAGGCAGAGGTGGCTGCTATAAAAGCGGCAGTCGATTGTCTACGCACCAGTGCACTGTCTAGTAGAAGGGTAAATATCTAATCTGATAGTCAGGCGGCAATCAGGGCACTGGGATCGCTCATGTTACGATCGAAATTGGTCGGGAAATGTCTCAGCTCTCTCTCGATCGCCTCGGAATATTTCCAAATCACGCTGATTTGGGTACCAGGACACAGTGATATCAATGATAATTGCAGGGCTGATGAACTGGCTAGGCAGGACAACCTCGAGCTCATCACCCCGGACAGGGAGAGCATAGGTGTTCCCCTGGCCACCTGCAGCCTGTACAGATGGGCTCACAGTCAGCTCAGCGAGCGCTGGACAAAAACCCCGACAATCAAATTTGCATTGTCCTTCTGGCCGGTTGTTCATCGCGGGCTGTCAAGGGAGCTTACAGGTGTGCTGACCGGACATTGTCTTTTAAGAACTCAAGCGGTGCGACTTAGCATCGTCACGGACCCCAACTGCCGCAGCTGCTTGGAGGGCGGGGTGGAATTATTTCAACGCTTTCCTTTCAGTTGCGCGGAATTCACTAGACTAAGGTTTAAGCACCTGGGCGCATATTTCATCAACACTCCCGAGGAACTCTCCTGTGTGTACATCAGCTGCTTGCGGTACTTTGTTTAGGCACCCAGCGTTTTTCTTAAGACAGATTACCTGTAGTTACCGTCCGAGTAAATTTTTTATAATGTAACACAATTGACAAATCAATTAATGTCTAGGCGAGCCCCCCCCTCGGGGCTGCCACAATAACCTAACCTAAGTGCGAAAATTTGTATGCCAGCAAAATCCTCTCGAAGTAAGCTTTCAAACTAATGGGCAAATCTCATTTTTTTTATTTCGTATGGGAACCGACCCGGTCTAATGCACATGTAAATAAGTGTGTCGGTATTTTTTTGCCCACACATTCGGTGCGCTCTGGCCGAAATCTTCTGCTACTGTTTCTTCGTTTTATTTTTATATTTATGCACACGTACATATGTATGTATACAACTTGATCGCAATTTTATTTCGGTTATATCGCCGCATTCACTTCACATACCTCTCTAAATATGTTTGTAGCAGATGTGTGTATGCGTAGTGTTGTACATCTATTTTGAAGGTCGATTCGGGAACATTATATTGGCTGCGGCAGTACGTAAGTTTAGAAAACGTATACTTGAAAGTCCAAACATACATACATAGCTATGTACTTGCGTTGAGAAATTGTGTTATTTATATTGTTGGATACTTGAATTGTCAAATTTATGAGTAAATTGAAAATTTGGCAGTGTGTGAAAACTTGGTCAATGCGTCAGCTAATCTGTGTAGCTTTTTACAGCGCGAGTAGGCTTAATTGGATTTATTAATTTAATTAAATTTTCAAATCAACTAAATTAGTGAGTATTATTGAAAGCGACGTTTTTAATATCTATTTTGCTATTTTCAAAACAAATCTTTGAAATCCCTCATTGCTTATTTCTATTCAAAAACTTTCCTTTGCCAATCCCCTCTCGCCATGTATGCAGAGAAAAGACAATGATAAAGACAAAACTCCCACCGCAACCGGTTCTGGCAGGCAAACGGCCATCTCCCGCTTCGAAAACAAATACTCAGATATTTTGGATCGTCATCGGCATCATGACGATGATCGTGATAAAACTCTGGAACCCGATGAAAACCGTAATCCACTCGCCAAATCAGCCACTACACACCAGCTTTTGGGCGTTGGTCGCCCGAAATTATCCTCAAGTTCCTTTAATGCCGCCGATCGCAAAGAGCGCATTCCATACCGCTTGGCTAGGAATAAAACTAGTCGGTACTTGGGCGACTCGAATGACAGCGGTTACTTAACCAGCACGAATGGCAGTCGCGCCGATCACGCGCTGCTCGACGACAATTATCCCCTCGATTATAGCGCTAGCAGATATCGCAGACACCACGATGCGCCCCGCCATCATTTGGAAGACTATGAGGCTTTGCAGGCCGGCGGCGCAATGGGCTATGTTCCAGGCACCAGTCGATATGGACGCGGCGCCGAATATGCCGCTGGCTACAATGCGCGCAGTTACAGAAGTCGTGATGTGCACGATGATTATGATGCAGCCAGTGGAAGTTCACGTCGACCGCGTGGTTACGGACGTAATAAGACCTCAGATAATCTACTATCGTCCGCTGTAGACACAACGCCTAGCGCGCATTCTTCGAACCGTCCAGACTACGGCGATAACGACGTACCGAATTCACGTAATCGTTTTGCTCATCGACGACGAGAAAATTGCACGCAACGTGCGCCGCCACGCAGGGAAGAATTAACGGATGAAGATCGTGAAATATTAAATGACGAACGCTCGTCTGCTGATAATGCGGCGATCCTACTGCTACTAAAGGAGGATAATCAGTACTTGGAGGCGCGTAAGTTTGAAGAACGCATGCGCCGACGCAAAGAACTAAAGGAGCGCATGCTGCGTTATGCGCAGGAAGACGCCGCCGCAGCCGCAGCTGAGCAAATTAAAGCGGAAAAGAAGAAGGAGAAGGATGCCGCCGACGATGCGGATGCTGCGCCGACGACAAGTGTAAAGTCAGACGCCAACTTCAACAATGTAGAAAGCAAGGATAAAGCTGTGGAAGCAACGCAGAAGACATCAAGCAAACCTAAAAAAGTAGCTAGTCCAATTTCTGATAGTGATAGCTCTGAGGAGAGTAGCTCTGAGGAGTCTGATAGCAGTAGTCAGGAGGCTAAGGCCACAACTACTACCCCCTCTTGTACTACTACCACTACCACCACCACCACCACCACCACCACAACTACACCAGCAACCAAAGACACACAAGACGATACGAAACCCACTACATCCACCCACCTTGGCACAACCAAACCAACTACAACCACCACGTCTAAATCGGCGCTATCATCGAGCACAGCCTATGGCAGCTCGGCGAATTCTACTTCCGCTGCAACCTACCTGCACGCTGATCGCAATAACAATGACCTCTCCAAGTATAGGCCAACTGCTGGGCCCATCTTCAAATCGAACGGTCTCATGCATTCGTCCAGCTCTGGCGCCTTGGCGTTCGGTGGCATAAGTGAACGTCTTGCCGCTGGCCGCGCACAACGCTATCAGCCCGCTGCATCTTCGCGCACTGCAGCGCTATTAGCTGATTTAGACAGTGTGGGTTCGTCGGCTGATAGCGGCGGCGGCGGCGGCGGCAGCAGCAACAGTCGTTATCAGCAGCACAAGAATCTCCTAAGCGATTCATACAAGTCATCGTACCTTTTCGATCCATATTACACGTATGGTAGCGCGAGTGGGTCCAGCGCTGCCAGCAGTCGGCGTGCTGGTGCTGCTGCGTTCTCGTCGTCATCGGCGTCAGCTTATCAGCGCCAGCAAATGCATGCGTACCAACAGCATCAGCATCAGCAGCAACAGCAACAGCACCAACAATATCAGCAGCATATGTTGTCGAAGAGCGCCACAAGTGCGGCACTCTTTCAGAGATCGCGCATTCCAAGAACCCTCTCTGCCTTTGTAAGCTAATCGATTTGTAATTTGTGTGAATTGACTTGTCATTTAGTTTATCGCATATGTAAAGCGATTTTTCTTTCTTTTTTGTTATGCCATGACATTCGAAGTTGCTTGCTTAGCTGCTGCATACCTAGAGCTGTGTGATTACATGTCTGCATACATTTGCCGTGTATGAGTTTGCTTGCTTGGTCCTGCTCGCTTGGTCCTGCTCGCTTTCAAGCATCGGAGGCCCGCCTACAAAAGTTTTAAGCTAGCAAATGAGCGTGAAAGTCTTAAGTGAATAGCAGTATATGATGCTTGTGAATGAGTTTGGGGAAATGTTAACCACAGTCACTAAAGAAGAGTGCATAATCATATTCTAGAGCGCTGTGTAACAAAAAATTCTAACCGATTTTTAATACCTTAATCTCGGGCCTTAGAAAGGTTAGTGCGAAAACAGCAAAACAAAAAATTATTTATAACCTTTTTGAGAATTAGTCGTATTAGTTAGACGCTTTTTTTTATTAATCAGATACGGTACCAAGTAAGCATTTTAGTTAAAAAAAAGTTCGACTTATTTTGAGTAATAAAACTTCGGCTATTTTTATTTCTCAAAAAATCAAAGGCACAATTTGTCTGATAATTTTGAGCAGGGCATTACCGAGAGTCTTTGGTATTTACTTTTAACCTTTTACGTGAATTTATCGAATATATTCGACAGTTCATATGACTGCTACTAAAAGGTGGCTGATTAACTCCGGTTTCATATTTTTCATTTTATATTTATTCTATTTTCATTGCAAAGCTTTCTATTTGTTTATATTTCACTGAAATCATATGGAAATAAAGCTGAATTTAACTTAGTAGTTTTTAATTGTTTGCTTGTTATTTTAACAATTTTTAGGAGTTTGGGGTGCATTGTCAAATATGTATGTACGTTAAAGCACCCACAAAATATATGAAATAAGTAGAGAACGACCGAACCTCGATTTTTAAGGCCGAACCGAACCGAACTTCGGCCAATTTCGGCCAAAGCCGAACCGAAGCCGAACCGAACATTTTCA
>JAPVRG010294591.1:6621-19876 GCA_029783565.1 Rhagoletis cerasi
TTAACATATTTGTGAATTGCTTAACTTGAATTACATTAATTAAAAGCTCAAAATCACTAATGGAAAATGTGTGAAATTAATTGTGTTCGGAATAAAGTATCACAAGCCATTGCACCTCAGGCTTGGTGATATATGGAAGAAAATGTGCTAGAGCATCAACAGAAAAAATTGCCGAAAATCAACGCTTTTTCAAACTTACACTTTATTATACTAAAACTAAACTGCATACTAATTTTTTCTAAAAGTGTAAGTAAAAAGTGCAATATTTTAAAGAAAATTTACAGAGTTTTCTTTAGTTTTGCATAAGGCTTGGAACTCTGATTATTATAAAGAATCAGGGAAAAATAAAATATTAAAAAAAAAAAAACGGTTGCCCGTATTGTAGATTTTTTATTTTTGCCGATACATATGAATTTAACCTGTTCCCGTACTTCAGGATTCAGTCAGAAATAGTTCGAAGGAGCCCGGAGGATATTAATGAAAATATTCAGACCATTTATGACTAAACCCTGGAGTACGAGAACAGACTAATTGTCTATGAACGACCGTCTCGGATAAAGTTATACGAGTTGACTGAGGAGCAATTACAGAAAATAATGGATTCGATAGATAGAATAAAACGATTTCAGTACCGGCGATGATATCGCTGACCAGAATATATATCATAAGGAATAGGCTCAGAAGACAAGCATATTATTTCACAATACAAATGCACTGGAAATTGCGGAGAAAAAAAACCACAGAATTTGAAGTGGTTTCCTCCACTTCGTGTACGAAAAATAAGATGAATGGATAATGGGTCACTATGAAATTCGCGCTAAAACAAAAGAGGCAATGACCAGATTATTTTATCACTTTATTGATATGGCAGCGACGAATTCTAATATATATTACACCAACGTATTCGCAATGAAAAACTCAGTGATTCAAATAAGATATCAGTTGAGGAAGAGAAATTACCTCAGTTGCCCAAATTTCGCGAAGAAATTGCTTCCGGTATGGTCACACTCACGCAAAACAGAACAACTAGCGGAAATCCATCGTCTTGCCCATCTACATCACTACAATCAACCTCGAAGCCAGAAGCTGTCAGTATTGGTCTGAAAGCGAAAAACCCAGTTCGAATTGATGAAATTGATCAGCTTCCAGTTTGGTTAAGCAAAGATGGCTGCAAAAGAAAATGCATATTATGCAAAACTTCTCAAACGCAGTGTATTTGTCAAAAGTATGACATTTAGCTTTGCTGTTCAAGCAGCATAAAGTGTTTGTGTGCTTACCATCAAAATTATAATTACGTTTTTGCTTTTACATTTAAATTTATTTATGTTTTTTTAATAAAACACATTCATGAAATAATTTTATATCAATGTTTTCATTTTGGCTTTAACCGATATGAGTGCCCTGAGGCATCCTTTCTGTTTTTTTTTTGTCTAATAACAAAACGAAAATGTTAAATTTACTTCGGAAGATATTTTTAAGGTTGTTTGGCCATAATTTTACTAAAAAAAATGTATTTACTGATAATTTTTCGCTCTTAAAGATTTACCGGTTTGAGGGTTAAGCCAAGAGCAACACTTGTGCCAAGCTTGGTAGAAATTGACAAAAGCGGCTACCGAGACATACATATACATCCATAAGTAAGCGTGGCTATGTCCATTTTCAAAACTTTATAATATTCTTATTACCCGCTAATAGATTTTGAGTGAATAAGCATCAGAAGTTACTAAAATATCGCAGTTTTTGTATTTCTGCAAACTACCGTTATATGGGAAGTAGGCATGGTCCCAATTTTTACTCGAGTTATCGTGTGTAACGACAGACAGACGGACAGACAGACAGACATAGCTTAATCGATGTCCCCTTTCGTTCTGAGCATTTTGGTATATATATGTCTATATCTATCTCGATTCCTTTAGGCTGTTACAAACAACAATTATGTGAACAAAGTTAATATACCCTTGTGCACAAGTGCGCTCGGGTACAAAAATAGATTGACTGCAAAACATTTAAACAGAATTTTATTTTTAAAAGATTACTTTTATAGAAATATTACTTAGTTACATGTACTTTTTGCTTACTTAGAACAAATATTGAATTTTTTGATATATTTCATTTTATTTTTTTTTTAACTTAAAAAAGTTTGAATTTGTTTTGTATTGATTTATTTTTAAATGAAATTTAACTTTTGCTATATTCGCTTTTTTTAGCTGACCGTAGATATTTTTTCTGTGTTTTCGTCCGATCAGTTCAAATTTATTTAATTTTAGGTTAATAGGCTGCTCTGATCTGTCGAAAGAGTGCAATTAGATTTATATGCAAGTGTTGTGTTTTGTGTTTTGGTTATGTTGTGATCGAAGATACCAAAGGAGGTGGTATGGATATTCCATTAGTGACTAAGTTTCTTAATTATCTCAATGCTTTAAATATCTAAATGTGAGTTGGTTTGTCATTAAATTCAATTTGTTGTTTATATGTATATATGTTTTTACATGTTTTTCGGTTAATAATGTGTTTTTTGTACATTTGTTGTAACAGTTTAAATAAACACCACCCCTGAGGATGCTAAAAAAGTTTTAGAGAAACGTCGGGTAAAAAGTGGAATAAAGTAGTTTTATTCGCACCAAAACTCAACAGATCAGACCAGCCCATTAACATAAAATTAAGTAGACATTTTTTATTTACTCGGGTTTTCACTGATTTGAAAATTAGATACAGATCAGACCAGCCCATTAACATAAAATTAAGTAGAAATTTTTTATTTACTCGGGTTTTTCCTGATTTGAAAATTAGAAACCAGTATTTGCAACCTGCAATTTTTTTAATAATTCGAAAACCGGTTTTTAAAAAAAGTCGAATAATCGAATACCCTACTTAATAGGCAAACAGCTTTTTTTATTGGCAGTCTGTTTTAATCGGCAGGAAAACCAATGGAAAAAGGCAATGACCAAAATATCGAATTTCTGATGTCTCTATAAAAAGGACAAAAATAGCAACTTTCTGATATCCTTAGGATCAGCACCAGAAACTCCAGCGCTATCCAAAATAATGCCGGATGAGATTGAGGACATTTTTTGACAAATGGCAATAGTATTTTTCGGTAAATAAAACTAACCCTGTAAACACCGCTGACCCTAAAGTTGGACCGAAACCCATAACCATCGAGGAGTACAGGCGGCGACAATGCAAATCCCCAGAAACGGAAAAACCAATCAATACCGCCCCACCAAAAACCACATTTAAGCGTAAGCGTGGTGGAAAGTTTAAACGGAGGCGAGGAATTGCCAAACTGTACAGGCAATTAAATTTAGCCACAACAACTGAAGAAAAACTAAAGATCCGGAATGATATTAAAACAATGAAACTACTGAACAAATTGGAATAAATCCCATTCAGCCAACCAAATCGTATAGGAAGTGGAATAGTATGCAGTCAACCAGTGGAATAATTAATTACTAACAACTGATGTACTCGAAAACGGAAGTCCAGGCAACACCTTAGGAGATCCAAGAGGAAAGCAGAACAATATTTTATACATACGAAAATTTACTAACACAAAAAAAAAGTTTTGCTTCCTACTTATTGGAAAAAATCGAAAGATTCATGCCGTTTCATCCTATACAAAAAACAAGAGACAATTTTTCTAAGATTTACAAAAAAAAAATTTAAAACATGAAAAAAACTTGTAAAATATGTATAACGAAGAAATAATAATTAAGAAACGGTTAGAATTTTACAAAATAAAATTTTCTGGAAATCATTAGGAATAGAAAGGACCCCAACAATAGAGGTGTAGTAAACCCCACAACTAGAGTTACGTTTCATCACAATGGGTGGAAAAACATCAAAAATAGATAAGCCTAATGCTAATGTAGTAAACTCCATTGAAATAATAGATCATGGCGAAGCATTAAATACCATCAAGGTAATGCTGCATAAGCTTATTTTTAAAGATCTACTCTGCCCATCACAAATTTCTGACAAAGAGATACATGAGCCGTGCTGACGGTCTAGATAAGGTTTAAACAAAATTTAATTTTTTTTTACTCTTTCTCTTACCCTCCCTTCCTCAATGCACTATGCGAAATTTGAGCCTATTTTGTGGCCAAAAGTCAATTTTTTGACTTGCTTGAAATTGATTTTTTATACCCGAGCGCACTTGTGCACAAGGGTATATTAAGTTTGTTCACATAACGGTTGTTTGTAACAGCCTAAAGGAACCGAGATCGATATAGACATATATATACCAAAATGCTCAGAATGAAAAGAGAAATCGATTAAGCCATGTCTGTCTGTCCGTCCGTCCGTCCGTCCGTGTACACGATAACTCGAGCAAAAATTGAGATATCTTAATGAAATTTGGTATGTAGGTTGCTCTTTACCCAAGGTAGGTTGGTATTGAAAAGGGGCAAAATCGGACAATAACCACGCCCACTTCCCATATAACGGGTTTTTCG
Source organism: Rhagoletis cerasi (assembly GCA_029783565.1). NCBI lineage: Eukaryota > Metazoa > Arthropoda > Insecta > Diptera > Tephritidae > Rhagoletis > Rhagoletis cerasi. The sequence goes on from JAPVRG010294591.1 coordinate 11,076, forward strand.
AAAAATGCAAAAACTACGATATTTCGGTAACTACTGAAGCTTATTGGCTCAAATTTGATACTTGCAATGATATATTATCGAGAAATAAGAATATTATAAATTTTTGTAAAAGGGGCGTAGCCACGCCCACTTAAGGATTTATATCTATATCTCGGTAACCGCTTTACCAATTTCTACCACACTTGACACAAGGGTTGATCTTGGTCCAGCATAGATAACTCTTGAAAATTTTTGAAATCGGACAATAACCACGCTCACCTCCCATATAACGGTAATTTCCAGAAATACAAAAAATTCAATATTTTGGTAACTACTGAAGCTTATTGACTCAAAATTGACATTTGTAATGATATATTAATGAATAATAAGAATATTATCAAGTTTTGGAAAAGGGGCGTAGCTACGCCTACTTATGGATTTACATGTATATCTCGGTAACCGCTTTACCAATTTCTACTAAACTTGGCACAAGCGTTAATGTTGGCCCACCATAGGAAACGGTCGACAATTTTTTAAATCGGACAATAACCACGCCTACTTCCCATATAACGGCAGTTGGCAGAAATACAAAACCTGCGATATTTTAGTAACTACTGAAGCTTAATGACTCAAAATTGGCATTTGTAATGGTATATTATCGGGTAATAAGAATATTATCAATTTTTGAAAAAGGGGCGTAGCCACGCCCACTTTTGGGTATATATGTATATCTCGGTAACGGTTTTACCAACTTCTACCAAATTTAGCACACGTATTAATCTTGGTCCAACAGAGAAACAGTTCGAAAATTTTCGAAATCGGACAATAACCACGCCCACTTTTTATATAACGGTAATTTACAGAAATACGAAATCTGTGATAAATCGATAACTACTGAAGCTAATTAACTCAAGATTTATATTTGCAATAATTCCTTAACAAGAAGTACGATTACAACAAATTTTTGTGCAAATGGGCGTGGCACCGCCCTCTTATGACTATGTGTAACCGGTGTATCTGTTTCTCGGTATGATTAATATACTTGACACAAAATAGCAAGCTGTTGAATATGTTTAAAATCGGGCTCAAATTACGCCCACTTTTCATATAAAGGAAAATTTCAGAAATATGAAAACTTCGATATTTCGAAACTTAAAAACGGTAATTTACTCAAATTTGGTATTCACAACAATCTCTTAGCATGAAGTAAGTCTCACTAAACATATTATCGATAATGTTTGAAGAAGGGAAAAAACCACCCCTGTTTACCACGTAACGGTAGGTTTCAGCACCGTGAAAAAAAACGATGTTTCATACGTGCGCCGGGTATTTAATGTTCGGTTTCACCCGAACTTAGACTTCTTTACTTGTTTTTATCTTATCTTACAGCAAATACTTCAGAGCAGGGGTGCTCAACAAATTTATGTTACTGAGCCAAACGACAACAACGTCAATATCAATTACAGCAACATCGGTTTTGGGAACTGCAAAAAATATTTCAACCCAAAACTAACAGGTCAGTGATACAAACATACAGCTAAGCAAATGCAAGCCAAGGCGAGGCGGCAGTGAACGAATGTCGATCGATTTTTGTTCGCGAAGATTTTGCGGGTCGTGCTTTGACGAATTCTGTTTTTGTTGTAAGTGAGCGAAAGTGAGCCACAGTGTTGTTTTTGTAAGCAACGCGAGGCAGCAGTGAATGAATGTCGATCGATTTTTGTCCCGTTTGTTTTTACTGAGACAACGCTTGCCGTTAACATTTTGCGTGTTGTACTTCCACGAGATGTGTGTTTGTTGTAAGTGAGCCAAGGTGAGCCACAGTGTTGTTGTTGTAAGCCTACTGAATGTCATTGAAGTTACTAAGCGAAACGGCAATAATGTCAATACCATTTACAACAACATCATTCTGGGAATTGCAAAAAATATTTCAACTCCAAAATATGAAATCAGTGATACAACCATACAGCTAAGCAAATTTGAATCAACGCGAGGCAGCAGTGAATGAATATCGATAAATTTTTGTCCCGTTTGTTTTCCACGAATTCTGTGTTTGTTTAAGTGAGCCACAGCGATGTTGTTGTAAGCCAATTGAGCTACTGGATGAGCATCCCTGCTTCAGAGTGAAGAACTGTATACACTGTTTTTCGATAAATTGATTAACCGTTGATTTGGTAACCCTCAAACGGATGGTTTTGAAATTTTCTGTTAACGAAAAATGTGTAGCTTGATTCATGTTTCACTTTCAAATGCGTGTATCTCATAATATATTTGCTGATTTTCAAAAACCAGAAATGGAAAGAAATAGTAACGGTTGATTGAATATTTACTAATTACAGCTTTTCTCATAGTTTAAAGGTTGTGCCAAAGAAATGTGCGCATTTAAGTCAAATTGTGCAAATCAAAAAAAGTTTATTTAGTGTTTTAAAAAAATGTTTACAAATGTTAAAAAAGCACGTATCATAAATCGGTAGAATAGTTTTTGGTCTGTTATTTTCTCATAATCTAATACTGCGATTTTGTGCGATAATAAAAATATTAAATATTTTCTTAGGTAACTATTTGATACTAAATGCACAACACCTTAAACAAAAAATCAACGGTAAGTCCTAGCTACTTGGGACTTGCACTTTATTATACCAAAATTAACTGGGCTACAAAACTGCATAGTCAAAATATTTCCAAGAAACAAATTAAAATGCTTGAAATTTTTACAAAAGATTGTGAGCGTGGCAACTCCATTTTTGTATGGCAACCCTACTACTTCTATCCCTTCTGCTGGACCAAGCTAGTTTTAAGGTGATATTTAAACTTTTTAAATTTTGGCCACAAAATAGGATCAATTTTCCCATAGTGCATTGTTTTATGTTCAGTAGTTTTGCTGTCAAAACCTCCACTGACTCACGTTTAATAGTCGATTTTAATTTTTGCATTATCTCTCGGAGAATTTTCATTACCTATAAAGTTTCTTGCTGTACCTTTTAGCTTGGTTTTTATCATTGAAATTCCTATGGCTTCATGATTATCCTTGATTTGTTCCAGGATATCAAGATTATCTAAAAAACCATGTCGGTTCTCTGGCTTACCGTCAAACTCAGGTAGGATTGACGAAGCTGTCTTAATGAATTATACTGTTGTCTGTGCCATTTTGACGTTTGTTGTTTGGGAATTTAGTATCTGACTTTCGATTCCTTTTTGTTCTTCTTCTAGGTCGCAGGGAGATTCCAACAAGTAAGTGCTAAAGTCTATTTGTATATCCTGTTCAATTGTAGTTGGTACTATCTCCTCTATGTTATACCTTGCTAGTGAGGATACCAATTTGTCCCTAACACTAGAAAATATTTGGTATGCTTCTATTTGGTGACTGCTAGTTAGTTGGCTATTTACATTATGTATTGCCTTACCTAATCTATTTAATGAATCTAATATTAGTGTGAGCTGTTTCACTACTGTTTCTGCTTTTATTTTTGTATTTTTATTTGTGCACTTGTAAGAAATTTCCACTTCTACGAGCGTCTTAAAAATGTCTTCCCATTTACCCATTGAGGAAGGGAGGGTAAGAGAAAGAGTAAAAAAATTAAATTTTGTTTCAACCTTATCTAGACCGTCAGCACGGCTCATGTATCTCTTTGTCAGAAATTTGTGATGGGCAGAGTAGATCTTTAAATATAAGCTTATGCAGCTTGCAATACTCATAATCAAACGCATTAATAATAATAATAATAGATTGGCGCTTACACATATGTTAGTGTTGGCCGAGCTTCTCCTCCGATTTGTGGCGTGCGCCTTGATGTTGTCACGCAAAGGGGAGGGACCTACAGTTTTAAGCCGACTCCGAACGGCGATTGTATTTTTATGAGAAGCTTTTTCATGGCAAAGTACCCTCGGAGGTTTGCCATTGCCTGCCGAGGGGCGACCGCTGTGAAGAAAAAACCTTTTTTCTACAATTTTTTTGCGATGCTGCTTTGGCCAGGGCTTGAACCCAGGCCTGCGGAGCTGAAGCGCGCACTGCTTTCCCCTACACCACAGCGGTCACAATCAAAAGCATTTCCTTGATGGTATTTAATGCTTCGCCATGATCTATTGTTTCAATGGAGTTTACTACATTAGCATTAGGCTTATCTACATATTTCGATGTTTGTCCACCCATTGTTAGGAAAAAAAAAACTCGTGAGGGGTTACTACACCTTTATTGTTGGGGTCCTTTCTATTCCAAATGATTTCCAGAAAATGTTATTTTTTTAAATTCTAACCGTTTCTTAATTATTATTTCTTCGTTTTTTTTTGTTCAAATACATTTTGTTTGTAAATCTTAGAAAACTGTTCTCTTGTTTTTTGTTTAGAATGAAACGGGAAGAATCTTTCGATTTTTGCCAATAAGTAGGTTGCCAAACCTTTTTTTGTGTTAGTAAATTTTCGTATACATAAAATGTTCTTCTGCTTTCCTCTTGGATCTCCTAAGGTGCTGACTGGACTTCCGCTCTCGAGGATATCAGTTGGTCATTAATTATTCCACTTCGTATGAGATTTTATGGGCAATACCTCTGGTTGATTGCATACTATTCCACTTCCTATGCGATTTGTTGGAAATACATTTGGTTGGCTGAATGGGATTAATTCCAATATGTCAAAAATGTCCTCATCCGGCATTATTTTGGAGAGCGCTGAAGTTTCTGGTGCTGATCCTAAGGATATCAGCAGGTTGCTATTTTTGTGCTTTTTATAGGGACACCAGAAAGCCGCTATGTTTGTTTCTTGCCTTTTTTCATTGGTTTTCCTGCCGATTAAAGCAGACTGCCAATAAAAAAAGCAGTTTGCCGATTAAGTCAAATCAATATTAATCTTTATTTCGCTTTTTCAAATTTATTTATACAATTCTTAAACTTATTTTACTTCTAAGATATCTTATTTACTATAAAACATATTTACTCTAATTCTTACATACTAGTCATACAAACATATGTACGTGCTGCTAAAAACTTATGCACATACATACGTGTATTGGCTTGGCTACAGAAATATATATGCTTATGCTTATGGGAAAATGCAATGTACCCCACATCTCCATTTCTGATCAGCCATCGCATGCGAACTCCTCATCACATTGGAGGAGGAGTCGTTCGATGTGGCGCTAGTCCAGGAGCCATCTCTCGTCGGAAGGAAGGGTTTCTGGGCTGAAGGCGCGTAACTTTGACGTACACCATGCGAGCTGTGAAGGTAGGGTGAGAGCAGCAATCTTGGTAAGAAATAACTTGTACTCATACACTTTATCTAATTCCAGTACTGAAGATTTGGCGGTTGTGGCCATAGAGAGAGATGGAGAGGAGGTCGTAATCCTGGGGTCCTGCTACATGGCACACAACGTTGACACCCCACTTATAGAATTTAGAAGGTTGGTGGAGGAGGAGAAGCGCAGGGGACGGAACATTGTCATAGGCGCGGATGCGAATGCTCACCATCCCCTTTGGGGATGCAGCGACACTATTGAACGAGGTGAGTCCTTACTCTGTTACATTATTCATAGTAACTTAAGCGTAGTTAATAGCGGCAAGGTTCCCACATTCGTGGGGCCAACGTCGAAAAGCGTTCTTGATTGAACTTTCTGTTCCGAGCCTGGCGTAGAGCTGACAGGATGGAGGGTTCTTCAGAGGCCTTCCTTCTCGGATCATGCTTATATAGGCTTTACTATTTCTGCTAAAAAATTCCTAAGAGATACTTCTTTCAGGAACCCCAGACTCACAAACTGGGTTATTTTCCAAAAGTTAGTCGAGGGCAAGCTTAGTTCGCCCAGATCGGTCAGAGATGCAAAGGATCTGGAAGGGACGAACGATCGTCTGTCCAAAATACTAAATGATGCTTTTAAGCAGGCCTGCCCTCTAAGAAAGTCTAAAAGAAGGGCAAAGCCCCCTTGGTGGAGCCATGAACTTAGCATCCTTAAAAAACGGGTCAGGGAAACTTTTAGGGTAGCCAAGTCTGCCGACTCTAACGAATGTTGGGATGAGTATAGGGATCTTCTTAAAATCTACAAGAAATCCATACGCAGTGGTAACAGAAGCTCATGGAGGAAGTTTTGTAGTGGAATCGAAAGTTCCAGCGAGACAGCAAGGCTAAGGAAGGTCCTATCCAAGGGTTGTGTAACCCAGGGACTTATTAAAAAGGACGACGGCGAGTGGACTCAATGCGGCGAGGAATCTCTTGCCTTATTATTGCGGACTCATTTCCATGTGGTCGAGAATTCAGGTGGCCCACCAGACGCAGTAGCATCCATCGCAGATGAGGGTAGCCTTGCAAGGGAGCTGGTGACACCGTCTAGACTGGAGTGGGCCTTGAGCTTATTTTTGCAGTATAAGTCGCCAGGCCTGGACGGCATCTTTCCTGCGATGCTGCAAAAGGCGGGCCAGAAGACCAGGGGCTGGCTGTGCAACATATTTGAAGGCTGTTTAAGGCTGAACTATGTCCCAACATCTTGGAGGACTGCGAGGGTGATATTCCTGCCAAATGTGGGCAGAAGTGGTCACGCATGCCCTAAAGATTACAGGCCTATTAGCCTAATATCGTTTCTTCTAAAGACTATGGAGAGGCTAATAGACGTACACATCAAACAAAGCGTAGCGGGACACCTTTCAAAGGCACAACACGCCTACATGAAAGGACGATCAGTAGATACCGCCCTACACAAGATTGTTGGACGAATAGAAGCGGCCCTGGAGAATGGGGAATTCGTGTAGGGTGTCTTCCTGGACATAACAGGGGCATTCAACAAAGTCTCAAAGCAAGCTATCTTAGACGGAATGGCGGCAATCAATAGGGCTTCATCCCGTAATTTCGAACTTTTCGAAATTTTCGAACACTGAAGAAAATGGAGGGAGGACCTGCCGAACTTACTGCATATGCGGATGATATCTCTGTCTATAGGGTCTATAGGCTATCAATGATCGGCATGACAGGGGCGCTTAGGACTTCTCCGACGGCGGCACTGTATACCTTGTTGCAACTCTTGCCGGCGGACCTATCGGCCAGGAATATAGCGTCGAAAACTGCCGCCAGGCTTTATGCTGCGGGAAAGTTTGTGCGCAGGTCTTACGGTCACAGTAGTATAGAGTCGACTTTACTTAGACGGATTGACTATGTGATCCCGGATCTGTACTTTGAGACGAAATTCAAAGCCACCATAGAGGCCGAAGGCTGGCGCGAGGGCATGAGGAGTGCTGGCTCGGTGAATGTCTATACAGATGGTTCTAAGATGGAAAAAGGCGTAGGGGCGGTAGTCGTATGCGCGGAGCTCGGCCTCAACAAATCTTATAAGCTGCCAAATTATTGAAGCATTTTCCAGGCGGAGGTACTGGCCATAAAAAGGGCGGCGGAGCTACTGAACAGTACTCCAGATAACAAGCCGGTGAATCTTTATATAGACAGTCAGGCTGCAATAAAGGCGCTACTATCCTACAGCACTTCCTCTAGAAGTGTGGAGGAGTGCAGAGCATCCCTGAATTTGCTACATTACAATAGTGACGTACATCTGTACTGGGTTCCGGGGCACATCGGAGTAGCGGGCAACGAAGAGGCCGACAGGCTGGCCAAAGAGGGTGCTCTGTCGGTAGCCATGCCAATAGAAGAGGGCCAATTTCCCTCCAAGCGATTAAACGGGAACTCGACCTGTCCATGATCCGGAAGGCGCAGAAGGCGTGGAACAAAACGCAAGGCTGGAAATTGTCCAGGGTTATGTGCAGAGAGTATGACATGAAGCGCACGAAGTTTCTCCGCTCCCTTAATAGGGAGGACGCTAGGCTACTGGTGGGTGTTCTAACTGGACATTGCTTGCTGGCATCGCACGCCTATAAACTGGCTCTGATAGACGATGATATGTAGGAGATGCAGAACGCGGGAGGAGACAGTAGAGCATATCCTCTGCGAGTGTCCTGCCCTTAGCAGACTGCGGGCTAGTCTTATGGGAGCAGGTAGTAGAACAGAGCACTTCTATGTTTTCAGGTGCTAAAATTTCTTAATAGTACACTTTATATTACGAAAAATAACTGCATTCACAAGAATAGCATATTCCAATTTGTTTTGAGCATATTTGTTACATCAAAACACAACTTCATCAAAATTCAGTGTAAAAACCAGCTGACAAATTCGCTGTTTGACAGTTCATTGCATGCGATAAAACTCATGCAACAAGCTCTGCGATTTATTGCATGAGGTCTGCGATGAGCGGTCTCCATTTGCACTAAATCGTATGAGATGATTTGCATGCGATCAGCGTCCGCATGTCGAGACAGGCGGCTAGCGACAAAATAAGTTGAATGCACTTTTGGCGCATGTGAAACTTTGTTATGTAGATATGCATTTCTGATACACTACAGTTCAGATTCAAAGCATAGAGATTTTCTTTTAAAATTTGTTCAAGTTTTTCCGTTAACTCAATGAAGACGAAAGGGGCTTTAACTAAATTAGATTTGTCGTATAATTCTTCTTTTATGAAAATAAAATTAATTTCGGGCAGTTCACCATCCCGAAAAAGCGGTAGAGGCTCCAAACATTAAAAACTGGACTAAAAATATTCGCCAAATTTAATTGATAAAATTCCAAAATAATACCAAATTCACGTTTTGTCTTTCACAGTCGTTTGTTTTTGTCACATCATCATATATATTATTTCTGTAAGGTCTTTTTGTGTTAGTTCCTAATTTTCTGCTCTCATTTGGAACCAATATTAATAAATAAGGTATCGTTTTAAAGGTGGGGGCTAGCTCTACATGCAAAACCATGTTTTAATTAGCGGAGTGCTTTTGTTTAAGCGTATTTTATAAAAATTAATTCTTTAA
>JAPVRG010294594.1:0-12919 GCA_029783565.1 Rhagoletis cerasi
CGCCGTTTCCATATTCGCACTCTACATAAGTAGGGGCTGGAACGGGTGGGCGGTGTCGGAGGCTCAACCGGCCAGCGTCATCCTAGGATGCCTTAAGAGGCGTGCAAGCCTAGTCAGCCAGCGGGTTGAGTCGTACTCGGTTTGGCTTAACCAGTCGGCCACCGATTAGTGTGCCAAAAGGCATACCAGGTAGCAAACCGACTGGTTAAGCCTAACTAGCTTGGGTGGTCAGTCAATACATTAGTGTGCCCGCAGGCATACCATCCGATCGACCGACCAGTCAAGCCAGCTACTCACCTAGCAAGACTGATTTGACTGCGCACTTGTTCAGCTTTTTATACCTGTTGCGCTGCTTGCTTGTTGAGAATTTGTCGTGTGCCGTTCCGAAGTATGCAGTGTGACGAACGAAGTAGTTGGTGAGTTGGCATGCTGTCCACGCGATACTCGTGCATATGTACGGTGGTATGTAGGTAGTTTGTGTGTACGGTGGTGTGTATCGGTATGTATGTACGGTAGTGTATGTCGGTATGTATGTAGTTTGTATGTACGGTGGTGTGTATCGGTATGTATGTACGGTAGCGTATGTCGGTATGTATGTAGTTTGTATGTACGGTGGTGTGTATCGGTATGTATGTACGGTGGAGTTATTGTAGCGTAGCCAGTGCTACGTTACAACGCGTGAAGATTGCGACGAGAGGCAATGAGTACACCCCCATCCCTGCTGCAGCCAGTTTTAACGGCGTCCCGATCCTTCCGGAAAACATCATAGTGGTTGAGGTCAAAAAACTCGGCATCAAAAAATGTTCCATTGAGCCACGTCTCAATAATGACAAATACGTCATACTCCAATCGCGAACTCAGCAAGCGCACCTCCTCAGACTTTGTCCGTATACCCGAGGCGTTATGAAAATAGATTCTAATAGATTTACAGTCTTTAGAAACAGGCTACACTACACTGTTTATTGGGCTGGCAATGTTTTCTCGAAAAAACGAAACGGTCGTACGGCCACATTCAAAGGCCAGAGGTCAGAGCGTAGAAGAGCATTGAATGAGGACTCAGGAACACCCAATTTAAAGTTGATGCTCTTCAACTTAGCAGGAGGCGTGCCTTTTTTCACTAGCTTGTAGCAGGATATACTACCGCTATTAACACCAGAATGCTTAGCGACATAATCAAGAATATTTTCCTCAGTGACAGATGTTGAAAAAGAAGATAAATGTAACCACTTGAGCCGGGCTGCAACCTCTAAGTCAATATTTACGTTAGTGCCCATAACACGCGTTTGATTTATTGATTTATTTTTGCTTTATTTTTGCGTATATTTTTGGTCACAGTGGACCACCGTGTATTACTTGATATGGGCGCATCGATACCAACACTATGACATCCGAGCAGATAGCAGCCGACTCATGCAAGGCATTAGAAGACAAAGGCAAAACGTTGTTGTTCACGACAGCAGCATAACTAACACCAGCATTAGGGACTATATGATTCGCAGGCAACACAGGTAAGAGAGCCGCATTGGACAGTCTCCGATTAGCGTTGGCATTTGGAGAGCGAGCAGCAGTTGCTTTGGGCAGCGGAGAAACGCTTTGGGAAACATCGTCAGCACTCGAAAGGCAAAAACACGCGTCGTTGTTGTTATTAGCAGCAGTAAAATTAACAAAGCTAACAACGGCAGATTTAAGGGCATTTACTTCGGCAGCTAGAACCTCTACACTTGCGGCATTGTTGTTGTTATTAGCGATATTATTTGCACTAGAATTTATTTGATTTTTTAATAAATCAATTTGCATGAATAAATCACTAAATTTCACATCGAGCATGTTGATTATTTTTTCAAATCCCAGCTATTGTGTGTTTAGAACTGAATCGAGAGCTTGGTTAATCGTTTCAGGAGTGTTTACACACTTAGCGCACAAATAGCAAAAATGGCGATTGATATTAAACAGTTTGATATCATATTCGGTAATCTGGCCTTCGCAACAGGCACGATGGAAACGCTTATTGCTAAATCCACTGTAAGGCACTATATTAATGCCATTTCTTGCGAATAATTTATCGCATTTACCACAAAAGTCGTTCATTTTATGAAATAAGATAAAACATAAATATAGTACGACCGAATAAAAAACACGTCTACACAGCTCGACAGCCAATTGGCAATAGGTTAATAATTTTATTTCAGTAAAACTGTGGTAAATTTTTTAAAATATGTGGTAGTTGTGGTAGAATTGAAAAATTACCGAAAATGTGGTACATCTACCACAATTGTGGTAAAGTGATAACACTGATACATATACATACGAGCTAATGCTAACGTTAATGTTGATTTTTAAGTTAAAAACCAAATATGTACAGTTCATGGCGAGACAATATAGGCAATTATGTATGTAGAGTCGTTTATGTTGCCACAAGGCTGAACTAACATTACTGTTAGCACGTTTCAAGCCAAACATAAGCCAAACTTTATAATGCCAATCGATAGCTACATATTTCGCCGTTCACGCACTGAAATTTTATTTTAATCGGTCCATCACATATCAAGATATAACTACTTTTCCTAATATTAAATTTTTTTTTAGTAAACATACTTTCCAAAAAGCTTCCCTAATTGCGATAGAAGTAGATAAAGAGTTGAAAATATGTGCAATAGTTAAGTACATGCTCCCCATTTTTAACTCTTATACCAGAAATTATGTAAAAAGTTGCGACCAATGGTCTAAAGTAAAGTCAAAAATATTGCTTTTTTTTCAAAGGTTACGGACGCGAAATTTACCCCTTAGATGAAAACGAGAGTAGTAGCGTTTACTTTATTCACCAATATTTTAGTACCAAAGCTAGTTTTGGTTACTCTCGCTATTTGCATACTAACTTCCCAGGAAAACTAAAGCATAACCAAATGTCGCGTCCGTAACCGTACAATGACAAAGTTTTACAAAAACAACGGCATTCATATTTCTAGAATATGCTTAGGTCGCTGACTATGAATATATGCTTCGTTTCTTAAAATTTGCTCTTAGTTGCGAATTAATACGAATTTTGCAAAAATCTCGGTTGTTGAAATTCGGAACTTGTATTTACCATGAAAGGTTTTCAACATCAATTTAGGTAACGGTATACGGAAGCCTTGAACTTGACAAGTAAATTATAGTAATAATTCTAAAATACTATTTGTTTTTCCGTTTATTTTTGTTAGCATTAAATAAGATATCCCTTATGATATCCCTCTAATAATGATATTCCATAACAGTTTTCCTATCTACTAAGATTATTATTATTTCTTTGTTAAAATATCCGTATTAGTCTGTAAGACAATTTGTTTTTGTTGACTAATTTTACTTACTTAAATAAATAAAATAAGTGAAATAAGAAAAACATAGATTAATGTACCTATGTCTACATATATTATAAAAAATTTTAATTTTTATAGAAACCACCAGGTATCAATATTAAAAACTTTTCGATTTGATTTAAATAGTTTTGAGGTAAGTCAAATACTTTTGACCACATAGCTGTCAAATTTCACGTAATTATCAGCCATGATATATGCCTTTCATTTGGTAAAAATTACGTAACGATCAAATTTATAAGTAGGATATATGGCGAAAAGATTCGATGCATCGCTAGTTTTCCAACGAAATCTTTGCTTCAACTCTCTAAGTAACTTATAAACACGAGCGAAAAAATTCATAAAAGTGCGATAGGGGCTCATATCTACTCATCGAAGCTGTGTGAAGTGCATTATTGATTGATATGCCGTTCATCTCTGTGTACTTGGAATATCCTTGGAAATTCTTATTGAGGATTCTTAATTTTTATCGTTCAAAATCTCCTTTTCGTGGGAGAGGAAACTATAGCACACTTTTAAACATTGTTTTGCTCATATTTTTTAAGTTAGTTGTACTAGATTTGAAGAAACAATTTCGTTGAAAAAATTAGCGATGTAACTAATATTTCTCAATATCTATGTCAAATAGTGCTCATATATAGCATATTTTACTACTGTGCTTAAAATTTATATGCCGTTATACTTAAGTTCTTGTCTAATGAATATCATTATTGTATTTTATTTATTTGGGAAAATCTGTCGCGTCCGTAACTCGTACTATACGTCATAAAAAAAGGCGAGAAATATTTTCCATAATTCATAAGTCTACCAACCAAAGGCATTCTTTGACCTCCATTTCCACATTCAAAGAAAAAAAATTTTTCTCCAAACATCGCTGAATTTTGAAGATTTCTACATGCATTAAAAAAACACTTCCCTTTTTTGTCGCGTCCGTACCGGTTTTTATTTGCGTGTACCTTTGTACTTAGCTGTTTATCTTTCCAAAAATTGTTTGTTGAATATAGCACTCTTACAATTCTTTGCAATAAGTATAGTATACATACGATCTCTCTATTTCTTTGTTATTTTAAGCTTGGTTAAATGCGTACGAATGTCGCGTCCTTTACCCAGGATATGCCCATATGTATTTATGTACATGGCTTATCTCTCTCTCTGTGAATTCGTTTTTTTTAAAAGCTCGCAAATTAATAAGCAAAACTAACGTATAGTGCCCGTGGAATTATACCAAAGGTTCCAAAAAGTGCGTGCATACACCACCGCTGGTGAATTGGTGCATACCGAAGGTTCCTCAACGCAAGTCGCGTTTTTTTCTCGAAACTTATTTTTCGAAAGTTCAAACAAAATTTCTGGCTATTACAAAACAAAAGAGAGAGAGTGAGTGAACAGTGCGCGAATTTTTTGTTGTACTCTCAAAGAGAGGGGCAAGTTAAGAAGTGTCAGTATCAGTGAATCGTTTGCAAAATAAGGAAAACAGCTAATGGAGAACTACTGTTTCAACTCGGAAAAACATCGGACCAAAATACCACAAAACTAAAAACTGCAGTAGGCCAAACGCTTCTTGAAATCCCCGATATTGATGAGATCACATCCGGGGAAGAAGTTGTGGAAGCCCTCAATTCCTTACATAGTGACATGAATTTTGAGAACTCAGAAATCCGCTCATTGAGAAAAGCCTGTGGTAGTACACAAACTGCTTCACTATTGCTGCCCACTGATACAGGCAGGGCTCTAATTGAAAAACGATAATTCCGGATCGGGTAGGTGATATGCCATATTCGGGAAAAAATTCAGATCACACTTTTCTACAGATGTTTCAACGTGAGCCACATTGCGAAAAACTTTTCGAGTATAGAAGATCGAAGAGGTGACTGTTTGAAATGCGGAGAGGAAGGAAATACAGTCCAAACATGCAAAATCCCAGCGAAGTGCGTCTTATGTGCAAATAAATACCCAATCCGAGCAAGTCACCGCACCGGAGACGAAAAATGTCCTTTTTATCATGAGATTGTCCGTAAATTACAAAGACTATGAGCCTCCACGACGAAACGTCCAATAACGGACTGAGGCTGATCGACTTCGCCGGGACCCGAAACATAGTATTGTGTAGTACTAGGTTCCAGCATAAAAATATCCACCAAATCGACCATGTTGTGATAGACGGAAGGCATGCCTCCAGTGTTTTACTCCGAGGGCCAAACATCGACTCGGACCATTATCTTGTTGCAGCCAAGATACGCACCCGCCTCTGTGCATCAAAAAATGTGGGTCCAACAAAGCAAGGAAATCTGTACGTCGAAGAGCTGCAATCACAACAGACGGCCAATCTATTTGCTAATCGACTCTCACACCTGCTCTCTGAGAGCAGTGGAACCACATTTCCCGCTAATCAAGTACCGCCGCCGAAGAAGTAATCGGATTTCAGCGAGCTCGAAAGAATAACTGATACGATGAGGAATGTCAAGAAGCTGCAGAGAAAAAACATGCCGCCTACAGCGCCACGCTGCGATCGGGCATAACGCGAGCCATGTGGACCGCTTTAGGGAACCGAAGAAGGAATCGAGACATATTTGTCGCAAAAAGAAGAGAGAGGCCGAAATAGGTAAGTGCGGAGGGCTTGAAATGCTGGCCGACAGGAAAAACGCTTGAAAATTTTATCAGAGAGTTAGGCGAATTACGGAAGGTTTCAAGACCAGTACGAACTCCAGTAAGAGCAACCATTGCGACCTAGAGACCGATATCCAGAACGAACTTAAATTATGGAATAGCAACAGCACTGAAAGTAGTGGAGAAGAACCCGAGCCCCTGCCTGACTATGACGAGGTACGAATAGCGATTACGCGGCTGAAAAACCACAAAGCTGCTGGAGCTGACGGCTAGCCAGCTGAGCTATTCAAGTACGGCGGGGAAGAGCTGATAAGGTGCATGCATCAACTCTTATGCAGAATATGGCCAGATGAACGCATGCACGACGACTGGAATTTAAGTGTGATCTGCCCAATCCACGAGAAAGGCGACCTCTCCATACGCGCCAACTACCGCGGGATCAGCCTTCTAAGCATAGGTTACAAGATCTTATCGAGTGTATTGTGTGAAAGACTGAAGCCCACCGTCAACGAACTGATTGGACCTTATCAGTGTGGCTTTAGACCTGGAAAATGCACCATATATCAGGTATTCACAATACGCCAAATCTTGGAAAAGACCCGCGAGAATAGGATCACACACACCATCTACTTGTCGATTTCGAAGCCGCTTTCGACAGCACAAAAAGAAGTTGTCTTTATGCCGCGATGTTTGAGTTTGGTATCCCCGCGAGTCTAATACGGCTGTGTAAACTGACGTTGAGCAATACCACTAGCTCGGTCAGAATTGGGAAGGACCTCTCCGAGCCGTTTGATACCAAGCGAGGTTTCTGACAAGGTGACTCCCTTTCAAGTGATTTCTTTAATCTGATGCTGGAAAAGATAACAAGAGCCGCAGATCTGAACCGCTCAGGCACAATACTTTACAAGAGCGTACAATTGCTGGCGTATGCCGACGACATCGACATTATCTGTAAAAACAATGGATACGTCTATTCTGCCTTCTCGGGATTAGATAGAAGCAAAGCGAATGGGTCTGGTGGTGAACGAGGACAAAACGGAGTATCTCCTGTCATCACACAAACAGTCAGAGCATACGCGTCTTGGCACTCACGTCACTGTTGACAGTTACAAGTTTGAAAAAGTAAACAACTTCGTTTATTTGGGAACCAGTATTAACACCAATAATAGTGTCAGTCTTGAAATCCAACGGAGAATCACTCATGCCAACAAGTGCTACTTTGGACTGAGAAGGCAATTGAGAAGTAAAGTCATCTTTCGTCATACAAAAATCACACTCTATAAGTCACTCACCTTGCCTGTGCTGGTGTATGGCGTGGAGGCATGGACAATCATGCCTGATGAAGCGGCTCTTGGAGTTTTCGAGAGAAAGATTCTGCGAAAGATTTACGGGCCTTTGCGCGTTGGCAATGGCGAGTACCGCAGACGATTTAACGATGAGCTGTATTAGCTTTACAATGATATATACACAGTGCAGCGAATTAAGATACGCTCTTGCTCTGAAAGTATTCAACGCGGGTCGATACGCTGGTAACAGAGGAAGAGGAAGGCCTCCTCTGCGTTGGAATGACCAGATGGCGAAGGACTTGGCTTCACTTGGCATTTTAAATTGGCGTCGGTTGGCACAGAAGAGAAATGACTGACGTGCTGTTTTGGACTCGGTAAAAATCGCTTAGGCGGTTACAGCGCCAATAAAGAAAAAGAAGATGAGAGTACTCCAATTTAATTTGATCCATTGCCAGTCCGCACAAGACCTACTAGCGCAAACTGTAAATAAGTTAAGCGTAGGAATTGCAATCCTCAGTGAACCTTATAACACAGAGATTCCACGGTATGGACTCGCGACATAGACGGGAAAGCAGCAGTCTGGGCAAATGGACAAAGGCCGGGTTTTATTCAATGCGAAGTTTCCGAAAACTGTTTTGTGTGCGCTAAACTTGAAAATTCGTATGTGTAATGCTGCTATATACCACCGAGCACTCCTCTTGCTTCGTTCGAGGATATTGTCAACAAAGTTAGCCTGGATGCCAGAGGAAGAAGTAATGTTATTATAGGGGGCCACTTCAACGCATGGGCGCAAGAATGGTGCTGCCCTAGAATAAGCCTAAAGGGCAAAGCGCTCCTGGAAGCTTTTGCGTGCTTGGACGTCGCTCTCTTAAACATGGGTACCGAATTAACCTTCAACGGATATGTATCAGTTAATGATCTGACGTTTGTAAGCAAGGGGCTGTCCCGGCATACCAAGTGGAAAATCAGCGATTGTTTTACGCAAAGCAACCACTCGGCAATAATATGCGACTTAAATCAAGGTAGGGCCAGTATCCAGAAGGAGATTCGATAGCCCACTTTCGCAGGATGGAAAGTTGCTTCAATGGACGTGGACGTATTCGTAGAAATGCTACGTGCACGTGAATACGAAGGGTCGGCAGAAAAAATGGCGAAACAACTAAACAATAAACGCCACACAGCTGTTGTGTGAAGATGCAGAAGGAAACCCATGGGGAAGTGCTTACAAATTTGTTACAAAGACACTGGCCTCAGAGTTAGAAAGAAATTGAAAGCTACTAAAGCTTCCACACCAACTTGTCCCATTTTTCTAAAGACAGTGGTTGAGACGTTGTTCCCCAAACAAAGGCCGCTCGTTTCCCCTGCGAAAACCGAGATGGTATTATCGTTGGAACGGGTAACAGCAACAGAAGTATTAAATTCAGTAGAAACAATAGATGACAAGAAAGTACCCGGGCCCGATTGTGTACCAAATAGAGATGTTGCTTGGCCAGGGCTTGAACCCAGACCTGCGGAGCGGAAGCGAGCACTGCTTACCACTACACCACAGCTCATATTACCGTGGTTTAAATGCAACCTATCGTTTATGTGCACTACGTGTTTAAACCGTTTCAGACGACGCGGCTTTCGTGATATCGGGTCTGTTTCCATTTGATATCTTGGCCAAAGAATCTGCCATGTTGTTTTCAAGCCAAATAGACGATCTTCTGAGAACCAATGCACCGAAGAACAGTCTGTTAGAATGGCAGCGCAAATGGAACAGCTCAACAAAGAAGCGATGGACGCATCGCTGTATTCCGGATATTAAACGATGAACAAAGAGGTCCCATGGAGAAGTAGAGTTCCATCCAACTCAATTTTTAAGCGGTCATTGCCGTTTGAAGGCGTACCTTTACAAATACAAACACGAAAGTGATCCGTACCGTGATTTCTGCGGAAAAGACATCATCGAAGACCCGGAGCACAAACTTCTACTGTGCCCACGATTGAGCGAACAGAGACGTAGACTCCAACAGTATATCAATGCAGCACTATCTCCGGAAGCTATAATAAATATAAGAGGTAGAGATGAATGGAGTTTGGTCGGTCAGCAGTGAAATAGTATCAATTATGAAATGTTTGAGATATCTAGAGCGGCAGAGGAGTACAAGTGGTATGGTATGCAAAAGCTCAGATTGGAACTTAAGCCGTTCCAACCGCAAAGGCAATGCGGTTCTGAAATTCACGAACCCGAAGAGTATGAGCGGATTGGAACCTAGCTCGTTCCAACCGCCAAGGCAGGCGGCTTAGAAACTAATGCTTTCAGACCGCCTCCGCAACATGAAGTTCAAAACCAAAGCGTAGGCGCGGATTGGAACATAGGCCGTTCCAACCGCCAAGGTTAGTGCGGCTTTAAAACTTGTTCGCCCAAAATGTAGGGGCGGATTGGAACCTAGGTCGTTCCAACCGCCAAAGAAATTCGGCTTAGAAACTTGTGCTCTCAGACCGCCTCCCCAACATGAAGTTCATTTACCAAAGCGTAGGCGCGGATTGGAACCTAGGCCGTTCCAACCGCCAAGGCAGCACACAAAAACGTACACGGGCTTGAGATTTGAAATTTCTGAATGCCTCCTCAATGCAAATACCAGCGACGGGGCTGCTCAGAAACTGGTCCGACCGCCCCAAAAGGATCACCTATAACGGGTGTCTAAACTTCAAGGTATTTTCCTCATTATTCCTTGCTTTTTACTTCAGGTAAGTTAAAAGAATAAGAGATAAATAAATGGTAGAAAAAGAGAAGTGTTTTTTTACTACAAATGTGACGTAGCAGAACCTGTTATTTAGGTACAGCCCAGGACTGAGAACATTTGACTGGAACGTGCGTGCGAGCTTAGTGCTTAAACTGCCTCCCGAGGGAATACTTGACGGTGGTACCGGGGGATCGGTACTTGGACAGTAGGAGGTTTAGTTCAGGTTAAAGTCCCACACTGACGGGTACAGGCTTTTGATGCATGTATATAATTACGCATAAAAACCCTGCTGCTATGTTTTTTGTACATTACACCCGGTATTGAATAAAGTCGTGTCAGTGCAGCTCGCTTGAGATGCAACTGTTTATATGCAACAAAAGAAATGAGTCAAACGAACACACTTTCAAACTGTGTTCTTCCCGATGCAACTCTGTTAATATATGTGTCAATTCGTAAAATTAATAAACATCCAAACATTAAGTAAAGACTCAAAAAGCCACGAAAAGGATTTTAGCTTTTAATTTTATAATAAACCTTAACGTCAATGTAATTTACGCTCGTCTAAATGTTTTACTTCACATATAGTTGCACGAAACAACCGTGTTGGCAAATCCCGGTGTTTATATGCACACCTAAACGATTCAACAAAGTTAAAGTTTCAATTCGAGTTAAGAATTTGTTCATATGTGTGTTTTCAAATAACATGGTTTGACTTAGCACGAATGTAAACGGGGTATATACTTATCTCTCCCGATTTTAATGAAATTTTTGTTCGAGATAGGAGAACATTTGTATAGAAATGTTTTCATTGTACA
Organism: Rhagoletis cerasi; assembly: GCA_029783565.1. NCBI lineage: Eukaryota > Metazoa > Arthropoda > Insecta > Diptera > Tephritidae > Rhagoletis > Rhagoletis cerasi. The sequence continues at coordinate 10,788 of JAPVRG010294594.1, forward strand.
TAAATATATCGTCAATATTTTTGCAAACCCGCCCATCGACTGGTTGCAAAATCGCCTATCTGACTGCACTCAAATTTTACAGGATAGCGAAAAAACTAAACCGAAACTAAACGCTAGTATTATTTTAGTAGTCTTTGTTTTTCTTATAGGCAGTTTTCCAAGTAAATTTTCGTTTTTTTTTACATGCATAAGCACATTTGGAAAAAAGAAAATTTTATTTATTCAGTTTTATTAACGAAATTCATTAATTTTACAACTACAAATCTAAAAAATTTAGATTTATAAGGTAAATTGTCATAAAAGCAGTGGTAGTCTGTATAAATTACTTGTTTTAATTCCTGAGACTTATCAAGAGCATTGGGAGTGTTTCTGTCCCATTTTAGTTTAATCCGTTGAGGCAGCTTTAGAGAGCCGATTTTGAAAGGCAACTTATGGTCGATTGAGACATCGGGGGAGTATTTAATCGAAAACTACCTTATCTCCTGTGTTACGACCTGGTCGTGTTGAATCATTTATATGATATTTGTTGTTATTGATAATGAATAAATACAGCGAATATTAAATTTAACTAACTTGAATTTATTGCCTCAATGCGCTTGACAGAAAAAAAAGTACAATGAAAATGGATTCCTTTAAGTTATACGAATGACATGTAATGAAAGAATTTGTAAAATCAGTGCTGCCGCGTAATGCTGTTTATCAAGTACATAAATCTTTAAGCGTTAGTGTTGCCATATTATGCATATTACAATAAGATTTATAAAATAGAGCTACACATTTTGAAAGTCGTTAGTGTTAATATAGATTGCATTCTATTCCGGAACATCCCGGCATCCTCTGAAACAGCGTTTCAGAATAAGGGTAAAACAGATAGCTTGGTGATGGGACGTGTAATTTCTCCACGGCCGGTCTGAAGTCTTACTGCCCATACCAGACCATCAGCACCTGGATACGTTTCCACTACATTGCCCATAGGCCATACCGCTGATGGTGTATTAGGCTCCTTTACAAGAACGATGTCACCGATAGCAATTTTCGGAGTGCGTCGACTCCACTTGGGTAGATTTTGTAATAAAGTTAGGTATTCCCTATGCCAGCGTCGCCAGAAGCCTTGATACATGTTTTGAACATGTTGCCAGTAGTCGAGCTTATTATCACTGATGTCTTGCAGGCTACCTTCAGATACCATAGTAACTGGACGCCCTATTAAAAAATGGGAAGGTGATAAATATTGAGTATCTGTATCAGGAGTTACACCAAGTGACCCTGAGTTAACAACAGCTTCAATCTGCGTCAAAAGTGTAGTGAGTTGCTCAGTTGTAAGAATCGTGTTGCCAATGACACGGCGCAGATGGAGTTTGACAGATCGAACAGCCGACTCCCATGAGGAGGTATGTAGTTCCACCGAATACCTCCTCCTGCCGAAACCTCAGCAATTGTCTCGTTGTGCACCTGCGTTAGTAACGACTGGTACATTTCGTTCAGAGCACGTGAAGAACCCAATAAATTGCATCCATTGTCACTGAACAGTTGTGTATATTTGCTTCTGCGTGATATGAAGCGGCGAAGTGCTGATAGGAATCCATCCGTTGACAAATCTGTCACAAGCTCTATGTGGATGGCTGAAGTGGCTAGACATACAAATATGCAAATGTACCCTTTTGATTGACGGGCGTTTCTGCCCCGATAAAGTTTCATGGTTATCGGTCCCGCGTAATCACATCCGGTGTGCTGAAATAGAAAGGCTCGCTGTACACGAATTTTAGCAAGGTCTGCCATAAACTGTTGAGTATTCGACTTTCGTTGGCGAAAGCATTTTAAACAAGCGTGTGTGATTCTTCGGATTAAATTCCTTGCCTTTGTTGCGTTCACCCTGTGTTGGGAAGTCAAGGGGCGATATGGCAGCTCGGCACTCCAAACACCTCCTGTCACGTCATCGGAAGACAGCTGTCAAACTAACTACATGATGCCAAGCACGTCCGTTTCCGCGGCCTTTCCATCATCAGCTGTCAAACCGATCGCAGGCAAATTTTATTGCGCTTCGCCAAACTTCTATTTGGCAGCGGAGGAGTGAATTTATTAATCTTTATACCCCAAGCGTACCGGGAAGGCGGGAGATTAAATCCCAGCGA